>JAWMAG010000355.1:0-41326 GCA_037013455.1 Ceratitis rosa
TTTCATTTGGTTAGTTTTATTAAAAACTGATACAACTCAGTGCATTGCATTTGGTTAGTTTTATTAAAAACTGATGTAACTCAGTGCATTGCATTTGGTTAGTTTTATTAAAAACTGATACAACTCAGTGCATTGCATTTTGTTAGTTTTATTAAAAACGGATGTAACTCAGTGCATTGCATTTTGTTAGTTTTATTAAAAACGGATGTAACTCAGTGCATTGCATTTGGTTAGTTTTATTAAAAACTGATACAACTCAGTGCATTGCATTTTGTTAGTTTTATTAAAAACTGATACAACTCAGTGCATTTCATTTGGTTAGTTTTATTAAAAACTGATACAACTCAGTGCATTGCATTTGGTTAGTTTTATTAAAAACTGATGTAACTCAGTGCATTGCATTTGGTTAGTTTTATTAAAAACGGATGTAACTCAGTGCATTGCATTTTGTTAGTTTTATTAAAAACGGATGTAACTCAGTGCATTGCATTTGGTTAGTTTTATTAAAAACTGATACAACTCAGTGCATTGCATTTCGTTAGTTTTATTAAAAACTGATACAACTCAGTGCATTTCATTTGGTTAGTTTTATTAAAAACTGATACAACTCAGTGCATTGCATTTGGTTAGTTTTATTAAAAACTGATGTAACTCAGTGCATTGCATTTGGTTAGTTTTATTAAAAACTGATACAACTCAGTGCATTGCATTTGGTTAGTTTTATTAAAAACTGATGTAACTCAGTGCATTGCATTTTGTTAGTTTTATTAAAAACGGATGTAACTCAGTGCATTGCATTTGGTTAGTTTTATTAAAAACTGATACAACTCAGTGCATTGCATTTTGTTAGTTTTATTAAAAACTGATGTAACTCAGTGCATTGCATTTCGTTAGTTTTATTAAAAACTGATACAACTCAGTGCATTGCATTTCGTTAGTTTTATTAAAAACTGATACAACTCAGTGCATTGCATTTGGTTAGTTTTATTAAAAACTGATACAACTCAGTGCATTGCATTTGGTTAGTTTTATTAAAAACTGATACAACTCAGTGCATTGCATTTCGTTAGTTTTATTAAAAACTGATACAACTCAGTGCATTGCATTTCGTTAGTTTTATTAAAAACTGATACAACTCAGTGCATTTCATTTGGTTAGTTTTATTAAAAACTGATACAACTCAGTGCATTGCATTTGGTTAGTTTTATTAAAAACTGATGTAACTCAGTGCATTGCATTTGGTTAGTTTTATTAAAAACTGATACAACTCAGTGCATTGCATTTTGTTAGTTTTATTAAAAACGGATGTAACTCAGTGCATTGCATTTTGTTAGTTTTATTAAAAACGGATGTAACTCAGTGCATTGCATTTGGTTAGTTTTATTAAAAACTGATACAACTCAGTGCATTGCATTTTGTTAGTTTTATTAAAAACTGATGTAACTCAGTGCATTGCATTTCGTTAGTTTTATTAAAAACTGATACAACTCAGTGCATTGCATTTCGTTAGTTTTATTAAAAACTGATACAACTCAGTGCATTGCATTTGGTTAGTTTTATTAAAAACTGATACAACTCAGTGCATTGCATTTGGTTAGTTTTATTAAAAACTGATACAACTCAGTGCATTGCATTTCGTTAGTTTTATTAAAAACTGATACAACTCAGTGCATTGCATTTCGTTAGTTTTATTAAAAACTGATACAACTCAGTGCATTTCATTTGGTTAGTTTTATTAAAAACTGATACAACTCAGTGCATTGCATTTGGTTAGTTTTATTAAAAACTGATGTAACTCAGTGCATTGCATTTGGTTAGTTTTATTAAAAACTGATACAACTCAGTGCATTGCATTTTGTTAGTTTTATTAAAAACGGATGTAACTCAGTGCATTGCATTTTGTTAGTTTTATTAAAAACGGATGTAACTCAGTGCATTGCATTTGGTTAGTTTTATTAAAAACTGATACAACTCAGTGCATTGCATTTTGTTAGTTTTATTAAAAACTGATACAACTCAGTGCATTTCATTTGGTTAGTTTTATTAAAAACTGATACAACTCAGTGCATTGCATTTGGTTAGTTTTATTAAAAACTGATGTAACTCAGTGCATTGCATTTGGTTAGTTTTATTAAAAACGGATGTAACTCAGTGCATTGCATTTTGTTAGTTTTATTAAAAACGGATGTAACTCAGTGCATTGCATTTGGTTAGTTTTATTAAAAACTGATACAACTCAGTGCATTGCATTTCGTTAGTTTTATTAAAAACTGATACAACTCAGTGCATTTCATTTGGTTAGTTTTATTAAAAACTGATACAACTCAGTGCATTGCATTTGGTTAGTTTTATTAAAAACTGATGTAACTCAGTGCATTGCATTTGGTTAGTTTTATTAAAAACTGATACAACTCAGTGCATTGCATTTGGTTAGTTTTATTAAAAACTGATGTAACTCAGTGCATTGCATTTTGTTAGTTTTATTAAAAACGGATGTAACTCAGTGCATTGCATTTGGTTAGTTTTATTAAAAACTGATACAACTCAGTGCATTGCATTTTGTTAGTTTTATTAAAAACTGATGTAACTCAGTGCATTGCATTTCGTTAGTTTTATTAAAAACTGATACAACTCAGTGCATTGCATTTCGTTAGTTTTATTAAAAACTGATACAACTCAGTGCATTGCATTTGGTTAGTTTTATTAAAAACTGATACAACTCAGTGCATTGCATTTGGTTAGTTTTATTAAAAACTGATACAACTCAGTGCATTGCATTTCGTTAGTTTTATTAAAAACTGATACAACTCAGTGCATTGCATTTCGTTAGTTTTATTAAAAACTGATACAACTCAGTGCATTTCATTTGGTTAGTTTTATTAAAAACTGATACAACTCAGTGCATTGCATTTGGTTAGTTTTATTAAAAACTGATGTAACTCAGTGCATTGCATTTGGTTAGTTTTATTAAAAACTGATACAACTCAGTGCATTGCATTTTGTTAGTTTTATTAAAAACGGATGTAACTCAGTGCATTGCATTTGGTTAGTTTTATTAAAAACTGATACAACTCAGTGCATTGCATTTCGTTAGTTTTATTAAAAACTGATACAACTCAGTGCATTGCATTTCGTTAGTTTTATTAAAAACTGATACAACTCAGTGCATTTCATTTGGTTAGTTTTATTAAAAACTGATACAACTCAGTGCATTGCATTTCGTTAGTTTTATTAAAAACTGATACAACTCAGTGCATTGCATTTCGTTAGTTTTATTAAAAACTGATACAACTCAGTGCATTTCATTTGGTTAGTTTTATTAAAAACTGATACAACTCAGTGCATTGCATTTCGTTAGTTTTATTAAAAACTGATACAACTCAGTGCATTGCATTTCGTTAGTTTTATTAAAAACTGATACAACTCAGTGCATTGCATTTGGTTAGTTTTATTAAAAACTGATGTAACTCAGTGCATTGCATTTTGTTAGTTTTATTAAAAACGGATGTAACTCAGTGCATTGCATTTGGTTAGTTTTATTAAAAACTGATACAACTCAGTGCATTGCATTTGGTTAGTTTTATTAAAAACTGATGTAACTCAGTGCATTGCATTTGGTTAGTTTTATTAAAAACTGATACAACTCAGTGCATTGCATTTTGTTAGTTTTATTAAAAACGGATGTAACTCAGTGCATTGCATTTGGTTAGTTTTATTAAAAACTGATACAACTCAGTGCATTGCATTTGGTTAGTTTTATTAAAAACTGATACAACTCAGTGCATTGCATTTCGTTAGTTTTATTAAAAACTGATACAACTCAGTGCATTGCATTTCGTTAGTTTTATTAAAAACTGATACAACTCAGTGCATTTCATTTGGTTAGTTTTATTAAAAACTGATACAACTCAGTGCATTGCATTTGGTTAGTTTTATTAAAAACTGATGTAACTCAGTGCATTGCATTTGGTTAGTTTTATTAAAAACTGATACAACTCAGTGCATTGCATTTTGTTAGTTTTATTAAAAACGGATGTAACTCAGTGCATTGCATTTGGTTAGTTTTATTAAAAACTGATACAACTCAGTGCATTGCATTTGGTTAGTTTTATTAAAAACTGATACAACTCAGTGCATTGCATTTGGTTAGTTTTATTAAAAACTGATACAACTCAGTGCATTGCATTTCGTTAGTTTTATTAAAAACTGATACAACTCAGTGCATTGCATTTGGTTAGTTTTATTAAAAACTGATACAACTCAGTGCATTGCATTTGGTTAGTTTTATTAAAAACTGATACAACTCAGTGCATTGCATTTGGTTAGTTTTATTAAAAACTGATGTAACTCAGTGCATTGCATTTTGTTAGTTTTATTAAAAACGGATGTAACTCAGTGCATTGCATTTTGTTAGTTTTATTAAAAACAGATATAACTCAGTGCATTGCATTTGGTTAGTTTTATTAAAAACTGATACAACTCAGTGCATTGCATTTGGTTAGTTTTATTAAAAACTGATACAACTCAGTGCATTTCATTTGGTTAGTTTTATTAAAAACTGATACAACTCAGTGCATTGCATTTGGTTAGTTTTATTAAAAACTGATGTAACTCAGTGCATTGCATTTGGTTAGTTTTATTAAAAACTGATACAACTCAGTGCATTGCATTTTGTTAGTTTTATTAAAAACGGATGTAACTCAGTGCATTGCATTTGGTTAGTTTTATTAAAAACTGATACAACTCAGTGCATTGCATTTGGTTAGTTTTATTAAAAACGGATATAACTCAGTGCATTTAATTTTGTTAGTTTTATTAAAAACGGATGTAACTCAGTCCATTGCATTTGGTTAGTTTTATTAAAAACTGATACAACTCAGTGCATTGCATTTGGTTAGTTTTATTAAAAACGGATGTAACTCAGTACATTGCATTTGGTTAGTTTTATTAAAAACGGATGTAACTCAGTGCATTGCATTTGGTTAGTTTTATTAAAAACTGATACAACTCAGTGCATTGCATTTGGTTAGTTTTATTAAAAACTGATACAACTCAGTGCATTGCATTTGGTTAGTTTTATTAAAAACTGATACAACTCAGTGCATTGCATTTGGTTAGTTTTATTAAAAACTGATACAACTCAGTGCATTGCATTTGGTTAGTTTTATTAAAAACGGATATAACTCAGTGCATTGCATTTGGTTAGTTTTATTAAAAACGGATGTAACTCAGTGCATTGCATTTGGTTAGTTTTATTAAAAACTGATACAACTCAGTGCATTGCATTTGGTTAGTTTTATTAAAAACTGATACAACTCAGTGCATTGCATTTTGTTGGTTTTATTAAAAACGGATGTAACTCAGTGCATTGCATTTGGTTAGTTTTATTAAAAACTGATACAACTCAGTGCATTGCATTTGGTTAGTTTTATTAAAAACTGATACAACTCAGTGCATTGCATTTTGTTAGTTTTATTAAAAACGGATGTAACTCAGTGCATTGCATTTGGTTAGTTTTATTAAAAACTGATACAACTCAGTGCATTGCATTTGGTTAGTTTTATTTAAAACGGATGTAACTTAGTGCATTGCATTTGGGTACTTTTATTAAAAACTGATACAACTCAGTGCATTGCATTTGGTTAGTTTTATTAAAAACTGATACAACTCAGTGCATTGCATTTGGTTAGTTTTATTAAAAACTGATACAACTCAGTGCATTGCATTTGGTTAGTTTTATTAAAAACTGATGTAACTCAGTGCATTGCATTTTGTTAGTTTTATTAAAAACGGATGTAACTCAGTGCATTGCATTTGGTTAGTTTTATTAAAAACTGATACAACTCAGTGCATTGCATTTTGTTAGTTTTATTAAAAACGGATGTAACTCAGTGCATTGCATTTGGTTAGTTTTATTAAAAACTGATACAACTCAGTGCATTGCATTTGGTTAGTTTTATTTAAAACGGATGTAACTTAGTGCATTGCATTTGGGTAGTTTTATTAAAAACTGATACAACTCAGTGCATTGCATTTGGTTAGTTTTATTTAAAACGGATGTAACTCAGTGCATTGCATTTGGTTAGTTTTATTAAAAACTGATACAACTCAGTGCATTGCATTTGGTTAGTTTTATTTAAAACGGATGTAACTCAGTGCATTGCATTTGGTTGGTTTTATTAAAAACTGATACAACTCAGTGCATTGCATTTTGTTAGTTTTATTAAAAACAGATATAACTCAGTGCATTGCATTTGGTTAGTTTTATTAAAAACTGATACAACTCAGTGCATTGCATTTGGTTAGTTTTATTAAAAACTGATACAACTCAGTGCATTTCATTTGGTTAGTTTTATTGAAAACTGATACAACTCAGTGCATTGCATTTGGTTAGTTTTATTAAAAACGGATATAACTCAGTGCATTGCATTTGGTTAGTTTTATTAAAAACGGATATAACTCAGTGCATTGCATTTGGTTAGTTTTATTAAAAACGGATATAACTCAGCGCATTGCATTTGGTTAGTTTTATTAAAAACGGATATAACTCAGTGCATTGCATTTGGTTAGTTTTATTAAAAACGGATATAACTCAGTGCATTGCATTTGGTTAGTTTTATTAAAAGCGGATATAACTCAGTGCATTGCATTTGGTTAGTTTTATTAAAAACGGATGAAACTCAGTGCATTGCATTTGGTTAGTTTTATTATAAACGGATATAACTCAGTGCATTGCATTTGGTTAGTTTTATTATAAACGGATATAACTCAGTGCATTGCAATTGGTTAGTTTTATTATAAACGGATATAACTCAGTACATTGCATTTGGTTAGTTTTATTAAAAACTGATACAACTCAGTGCATTGCAGTTGGTTAGTTTTATTAAAAACGGATGTAACTCAGTGCATTGCATTTGGTTAGTTTTATTAAAAACGGATGAAACTCAGTGCATTGCATTTCGTTAGTTTTATTAAAAACTGATACAACCCAGTGCATTGCATTTGGTTAGTTTTATTATAAACGGATATAACTCAGTGCATTGCAATTGGTTAGTTTCATTAAAAACTGATACAACTCAGTGCATTGCAGTTGGTTAGTTTTATTAAAAACGGATGTAACTCAGTGCATTGCATTTGGTTAGTTTTATTAAAAACGGATGAAACTCAGTGCATTGCATTTCGTTAGTTTTATTAAAAACTGATACAACCCAGTGCATTGCATTTGGTTAGTTTTATTATAAACGGATATAACTCAGTGCATTGCAATTGGTTAGTTTTATTATAAACGGATATAACTCAGTGCATTGCATTTGGTTAGTTTTATTAAAAACTGATACAACTCAGTGCATTGCATTAGGTTAGTTTTATTAAAAACGGATACAACTCAGTGCATTGCATTTGGTTAGTTTTATTAAAAACGGATATAACTCAGTGCATTGCATTTGGTTAGTTTTATTAAAAACGGATATAACTCAGTGCATTGCATTTGGTTAGTTTTATTAAAAACGGATATAACTCAGTGCATTGCATTTGGTTAGTTTTATTAAAAACAGATATAACTCAGTGCATTGCATTTGGTTAGTTTTATTAAAAACTGATACAACTCAGTGCATTGCATTTAATTAGTTTTATTAAAAACAGTTATAACTCAGTGCATTGCATTTGGTTAGTTTTATTAAAAACGGATATAACTCAGTGCATTGCATTTGGTTAGTTTTATTAAAAACGGATATAACTCAGTGCATTGCATTTGGATAGTTTTATTAAAAACGGATATAACTCAGTGCATTGCATTTGGTTAGTTTTATTAAAAACGGATATAACTCAGTGCATTGCATTTGGATAGTTTTATTAAAAACGGATATAACTCAGTGCATTGCATTTGGTTAGTTTTATTAAAAACGGATATAACTCAGTGCATTGCATTTGGTTAATTTTATTAAAAACGGATATAACTCAGTGCATTGCATTTGGTTAGTTTTATTAAAAACGGATATAACTCAGTGCATTGCATTTGGTTAGTTTTATTAAAAACGGATAAAACTCAGTGCATTGCATTTGGTTAGTTTTATTAAAAACGGATATAACTCAGTGCATTGCATTTGGTTAGTTTTATTAAAAACGGATATAACTCAGTGCATTGCATTTGGTTAGTTTTATTAAAAACGGATATAACTCAGTGCATTGCAATTGGTTAGTTTTATTATAAACGGATATAACTCAGTACATTGCATTTGGTTAGTTTTATTAAAAACTGATACAACTCAGTGCATTGCAGTTGGTTAGTTTTATTAAAAACGGATGTAACTCAGTGCATTGCATTTGGTTAGTTTTATTAAAAACGGATGAAACTCAGTGCATTGCATTTCGTTAGTTTTATTAAAAACTGATACAACCCAGTGCATTGCATTTGGTTAGTTTTATTATAAACGGATATAACTCAGTACATTGCATTTGGTTAGTTTTATTAAAAACTGATACAACTCAGTGCATTGCATTTGGTTAGTTTTATTAAAAACGGATGTAACTCAGTGCATTGCATTTGGTTAGTTTTATTAAAAACGGATGAAACTCAGTGCATTGCATTTCGTTAGTTTTATTAAAAACTGATACAACCCAGTGCATTGCATTTGGTTAGTTTTATTATAAACGGATATAACTCAGTGCATTGCAATTGGTTAGTTTTATTATAAACGGATATAACTCAGTGCATTGCATTTGGTTAGTTTTATTAAAAACTGATACAACTCAGTGCATTGCATTAGGTTAGTTTTATTAAAAACGGATACAACTCAGTGCATTGCATTTGGTTAGTTTTATTAAAAACGGATATAACTCAGTGCATTGCATTTGGTTAGTTTTATTAAAAACGGATATAACTCAGTGCATTGCATTTGGTTAGTTTTATTAAAAACGGATATAACTCAGTGCATTGCATTTGGTTAGTTTTATTAAAAACAGATATAACTCAGTGCATTGCATTTGGTTAGTTTTATTAAAAACTGATACAACTCAGTGCATTGCATTTGGTTAGTTTTATTAAAAACAGTTATAACTCAGTGCATTGCATTTGGTTAGTTTTATTAAAAACGGATATAACTCAGTGCATTGCATTTGGTTAGTTTTATTAAAAACGGATATAACTCAGTGCATTGCATTTGGATAGTTTTATTAAAAACGGATATAACTCAGTGCATTGCATTTGGTTAGTTTTATTAAAAACGGATATAACTCAGTGCATTGCATTTGGTTAATTTTATTAAAAACGGATATAACTCAGTGCATTGCATTTGGTTAGTTTTATTAAAAACGGATATAACTCAGTGCATTGCATTTGGTTAGTTTTATTAAAAACGGATAAAACTCAGTGCATTGCATTTGGTTAGTTTTATTAAAAACGGATATAACTCAGTGCATTGCATTTGGTTAGTTTTATTAAAAACGGATATAACTCAGTGCATTGCATTTGGTTAGTTTTATTAAAAACGGATATAACTCAGTGCATTGCATTTGGTTAGTTTTATTAAAAACGGATATAACTCAGTGCATTGCATTTGGTTAGTTTTATTAAAAACAGATATAACTCAGTGCATTGCATTTGGTTAGTTTTATTAAAAACTGATACAACTCAGTGCATTGCATTTGGTTAGTTTTATTAAAAACAGTTATAACTCAGTGCATTGCATTTGGTTAGTTTTATTAAAAACGGATATAACTCAGTGCATTGCATTTGGTTAGTTTTATTAAAAACGTATATAACTCAGTGCATTGCATTTGGTTAGTTTTATTAAAAACGGATATAACTCAGTGCATTGCATTTGGTTAGTTTTATTAAAAAGGGATATAACTCAGTGCATTGCATTTGGTTAGTTTTATTAAAAACGGATATAACTCAGTGCATTGCATTTGGTTAGTTTTATTAAAAACAGATATAACTCAGTGCATTGCATTTGGTTAGTTTTATTAAAAACTGATACAACTCAGTGCATTGCATTTGGTTAGTTTTATTAAAAACTGATACAACTCAGTGCATTGCATTTGGTTAGTTTTATTAAAAACTGATACAACTCAGTGCATTGCATTTGGTTAGTTTTATTAAAAACTGATACAACTCAGTGCATTGCATTTGGTTAGTTTTATTAAAAACGGATATAACTCAGTGCATTGCATTTGGTTAGTTTTATTAAAAACGGATATAACTCAGTGCATTGCATTTGGTTAGTTTTATTAAAAACGGATATAACTCAGTGCATTGCATTTGGTTAGTTTTATTAAAAACAGATATAACTCAGTGCATTGCATTTGGTTAGTTTTATTAAAAACTGATACAACTCAGTGCATTGCATTTGGTTACTTTTATTAAAAATTGATACAACTCAGTGCATTGCATTTGGTTAGTTTTATTAAAAACTGATACAACTCAGTGCATTGCATTTGGTTAGTTTTATTAAAAACTGATACAACTCAGTGCATTGCATTTGGTTAGTTTTATTAAAAGCGGATATAACTCAGTGCATTGCATTTTGTTAGTTTTATTAAAAACGGATAAAACTCAGTGCATTGCATTTGGTTAGTTTTATTAAAAACAGATATAACTCAGTGCATTGCATTTGGTTAGTTTTATTAAAAACGGATATAACTCAGTGCATTGCATTTGGTTAGTTTTATTAAAAACGGATATAACTCAGTGCATTGCATTTGGTTAGTTTTATTAAAAACAGATATAACTCAGTGCATTGCATTTGGTTAGTTTTATTAAAAACTGATACAACTCAGTGCATTGCATTTGGTTAGTTTTATTAAAAACAGTTATAACTCAGTGCATTGCATTTGGTTAGTTTTATTAAAAACGGATATAACTCAGTGCATTGCATTTGGTTAGTTTTATTAAAAACGGATATAACTCAGTGCATTGCATTTGGTTAGTTTTATTAAAAACGGATATAACTCAGTGCATTGCATTTGGTTAGTTTTATTAAAAACGGATAAAACTCAGTGCATTGCATTTGGTTAGTTTTATTAAAAACGGATATAACTCAGTGCATTGCATTTGGTTAGTTTTATTAAAAACGGATATAACTCAGTGCATTGCATTTGGTTAGTTTTATTAAAAACGGATATAACTCAGTGCATTGCATTTGGTTAGTTTTATTAAAAATGGATATAACTCAGTGCATTGCATTTGGTTAGTTTTATTAAAAACAGATATAACTCAGTGCATTGCATTTGGTTAGTTTTATTAAAAACTGATACAACTCAGTGCATTGCATTTGGTTAGTTTTATTAAAAACAGTTATAACTCAGTGCATTGCATTTGGTTAGTTTTATTAAAAACGGATATAACTCAGTGCATTGCATTTGGTTAGTTTTATTAAAAACGTATATAACTCAGTGCATTGCATTTGGTTAGTTTTATTAAAAACGGATATAACTCAGTGCATTGCATTTGGTTAGTTCTATTAAAAACGGATATAACTCAGTGCATTGCATTTGGTTAGTTTTATTAAAAACGGATATAACTCAGTGCATTGCATTTGGTTAGTTTTATTAAAAACTGATACAACTCAGTGCATTGCATTTGGTTAGTTTTATTAAAAACTGATACAACTCAGTGCATTGCATTTGGTTAGTTTTATTAAAAACGGATATAACTCAGTGCATTGCATTTGGTTAGTTTTATTAAAAACTGATACAACTCAGTGCATTGCATTTGGTTAATTTTATTAAAAACGGATATAACTCAGTGCATTGCATTTGGTTAGTTTTATTTAAAACGGATATAACTCAGTGCATTGCATTTGGTTAGTTTTATTAAAAACTGATACAACTCAGTGCATTGCATTTGGTTAGTTTTATTTAAAAGGGATGTAACTCAGTGCATAGCATTTGGGTAGTTTTATTAAAAACTGATACAACTCAGTGCATTGCATTTGGTTAGTTTTATTTAAAACGGATGTAACTCAGTGCATTGCATTTGGTTAGTTTTATTAAAAACTGATACAACTCAGTGCATTGCATTTGGTTAGTTTTATTAAAAACTGATACAACTCAGTGCTTTGCCTTTGGTTAGTTTTATTAAAAACTGATACAACTCAGTGCATTGCATTTTGTTAGTTTTATTAAAAACGGATGTAACTCAGTGCATTGCATTTGGTTAGTTTTATTAAAAACTGATACAACTCAGTGCATTGCATTTTGTTAGTTTTATTAAAAACGGATGTAACTCAGTGCATTGCATTTGGTTAGTTTTATTAAAAACTGATACAACTCAGTGCTTTGCATTTGGTTAGTTTTATTAAAAACTGATACAAGTCAGTGCATTGCATTTTGTTAGTTTTATTAAAAACGGATGTAACTCAGTGCATTGCATTTGGTTAGTTTTATTAAAAACTGATACAACTCAGTGCATTGCATTTTGTTAGTTTTATTAAAAACGGATGTAACTCAGTGCATTGCATTTGGTTAGTTTTATTTAAAACGGATGTAACTTAGTGCATTGCATTTGGGTAGTTTTATTAAAAACTGATACAACTCAGTGCATTGCATTTGGTTAGTTTTATTAAAAACGGATATAACTCAGTGCATTGCATTTGGTTAGTTTTATTAAAAACAGATATAACTCAGTGCATTGCATTTGGTTAGTTTTATTAAAAACTGATACAACTCAGTGCATTGCATTTGGTTAGTTTTATTAAAAACAGTTATAACTCAGTGCATTGCATTTGGTTAGTTTTATTAAAAACGGATATAACTCAGTGCATTGCATTTGGTTAGTTTTATTAAAAACGTATATAACTCAGTGCATTGCATTTGGTTAGTTTTATTAAAAACGGATATACCTCAGTGCATTGCATTTGGTTAGTTTTATTAAAAACGGATATAACTCAGTGCATTGCATTTGGTTAGTTTTATTAAAAACGGATATAACTCAGTGCATTGCATTTGGTTAGTTTTATTAAAAACTGATACAACTCAGTGCATTGCATTTGGTTAGTTTTATTAAAAACTGATACAACTCAGTGCATTGCATTTGGTTAGTTTTATTAAAAACGGATATAACTCAGTGCATTGCATTTGGTTAGTTTCATTAAAAACTGATACAACTCAGTGCATTGCATTTGGTTAGTTTTATTAAAAACGGATATAACTCAGTGCATTGCATTTGGTTAGTTTTATTTAAAACGGATATAACTCAGTGCATTGCATTTGGTTAGTTTTATTAAAAACTGATACAACTCAGTGCATTGCATTTGGTTAGTTTTATTTAAAAGGGATGTAACTCAGTGCATAGCATTTGGGTAGTTTTATTAAAAACTGATACAACTCAGTGCATTGCATTTGGTTAGTTTTATTTAAAACGGATGTAACTCAGTGCATTGCATTTGGTTAGTTTTATTAAAAACTGATACAACTCAGTGCATTGCATTTGGTTAGTTTTATTAAAAACTGATACAACTCAGTGCTTTGCCTTTGGTTAGTTTTATTAAAAACTGATACAACTCAGTGCATTGCATTTTGTTAGTTTTATTAAAAACGGATGTAACTCAGTGCATTGCATTTGGTTAGTTTTATTAAAAACTGATACAACTCAGTGCATTGCATTTTGTTAGTTTTATTAAAAACGGATGTAACTCAGTGCATTGCATTTGGTTAGTTTTATTAAAAACTGATACAACTCAGTGCTTTGCATTTGGTTAGTTTTATTAAAAACTGATACAACTCAGTGCATTGCATTTTGTTAGTTTTATTAAAAACGGATGTAACTCAGTGCATTGCATTTGGTTAGTTTTATTAAAAACTGATACAACTCAGTGCATTGCATTTTGTTAGTTTTATTAAAAACGGATGTAACTCAGTGCATTGCATTTGGTTAGTTTTATTTAAAACGGATGTAACTTAGTGCATTGCATTTGGGTAGTTTTATTAAAAACTGATACAACTCAGTGCATTGCAGTTGGTTAGTTTTATTTAAAACTGATACAACTCAGTGCATTGCATTTGGTTAGTTTTATTAAAAACTGATACAACTCAGTGCATTGCATTTGGTTAGTTTTATTAAAAACTGATACAACTCAGTGCATTTCATTTGGTTAGTTTTATTAAAAACTGATACAACTCAGTGCATTGCATTTGGTTAGTTTTATTAAAAACGGATATAACTCAGTGCATTGCATTTGGTTAGTTTTATTAAAAACGGATATAACTCAGTGCATTGCATTTGGTTAGTTTTATTAAAAACGGATATAACTCAGTGCATTGCATTTGGTTAGTTTTATTAAAAACGGATGTAACTCAGTGCATTGCATTTGGTTAGTTTTATTAAAAACGGATATAACTCAGTGCATTGCATTTGGTTAGTTTTATTAAAAACTGATACAACTCAGTGCTTTGCCTTTGGTTAGTTTTATTAAAAACGGATAAAACTCAGTGCATTGCATTTGGTTAGTTTTATTAAAAACGGATATAACTCAGTGCATTGCATTTGGTTAGTTTTATTAAAAACGGATATAACTCAGTGCATTGCATTTGGTTAGTTTTATTAAAAACGGATATAACTCAGTGCATTGCATTTGGTTAGTTTTATTAAAAACGGATATAACTCAGTGCATTGCATTTGGTTAATTTTTTTAAAAACGGATATAACTCAGTGCATTGCATTTGGTTAGTTTTATTAAAAACGGATATAACTCAGTGCATTGCATTTGGTTAGTTTTATTAAAAACGGATAAAACTCAGTGCATTGCATTTGGTTAGTTTTATTAAAAACGGATATAACTCAGTGCATTGCATTTGGTTAGTTTTATTAAAAACGGATATAACTCAGTGCATTGCATTTGGTTAGTTTTATTAAAAACGGATATAACTCAGTGCATTGCATTTGGTTAGTTTTATTAAAAACGGATATAACTCAGTGCATTGCATTTGGTTAGTTTTATTAAAAACTGATACAACTCAGTGCATTGCATTTGGTTAGTTTTATTAAAAACAGTTATAACTCAGTGCATTGCATTTGGTTAGTTTTATTAAAAACGGATATAACTCAGTGCATTGCATTTGGTTAGTTTTATTAAAAACGTATATAACTCAGTGCATTGCATTTGGTTAGTTTTATTAAAAACGGATATAACTCAGTGCATTGCATTTGGTTAGTTTTATTAAAAACGGATGTAACTCAGTGCATTGCATTTGGTTAGTTTTATTAAAAACGGATATAACTCAGTGCATTGCATTTGGTTAGTTTTATTAAAAACAGATATAACTCAGTGCATTTCATTTGGTTAGTTTTATTAAAAACTGATACAACTCAGTGCATTGCATTTGGTTAGTTTTATTAAAAACTGATACAACTCAGTGCATTGCATTTGGTTAGTTTTATTAAAAACTGATACAACTCAGTGCATTGCATTTGGTTAGTTTTATTAAAAACGGATATAACTCAGTGCATTGCATTTGGTTAGTTTTATTAAAAACTGATACAACTCAGTGCATTGCATTTGGTTAGTTTTATTAAAAACGGATATAACTCAGTGCATTGCATTTGGTTAGTTTTATTAAAAACTGATACAACTCAGTGCATTGCATTTGGTTAGTTTTATTTAAAACGGATGTAACTCAGTGCATTGCATTTGGTTAGTTTTATTAAAAACTGATACAACTCCGTGCATTGCATTTGGTTAGTTTTATTTAAAACGGATGTAACTCAGTGCATTGCATTTGGTTAGTTTTATTAAAAACTGATACAACTCAGTGCATTGCATTTGGTTAGTTTTATTTAAAACGGATGTAACTCAGTGCATAGCATTTGGGTAGTTTTATTAAAAACTGATACAACTCAGTGCATTGCATTTGGTTAGTTTTATTTAAAACGGATGTAACTCAGTGCATTGCATTTGGTTAGTTTTATTAAAAACTGATACAACTCAGTGCATTGCATTTGGTTAGTTTTATTAAAAACTGATACAACTCAGTGCATTGCATTTGGTTAGTTTTATTAAAAACTGATACAACTCAGTGCATTGCATTTTGTTAGTTTTATTAAAAACGGATGTAACTCAGTGCATTGCATTTGGTTAGTTTTATTAAAAACTGATACAACTCAGTGCATTGCATTTGGTTAGTTTTATTTAAAACGGATGTAACTCAAAGCATTGCATTTGGTTAGTTTTATTAAAAACTGATACAACTCAGTGCATTGCATTTGGTTAGTTTTATTTAAAACGGATGTAACTCAGTGCATTGCATTTGGTTAGTTTTATTAAAAACTTATACAACTCAGTGCATTGCATTTGGTTAGTTTTATTTAAAACGGATGTAACTCAGTGCATTGCATTTGGTTAGTTTTATTAAAAACTGATACAACTCAGTGCATTGCATTTGGTTAGTTTTATTTAAAACGGATGTAACTCAGTGCATTGCATTTGGTTAGTTTTATTAAAAACTGATACAACTCAGTGCATTGCATTTTGGTAGTTTTATTAAAAACAGATATAACTCAGTGCATTGCATTTGGTTAGTTTTATTAAAAACTGATACAACTCAGTGCATTGCATTTGGTTAGTTTTATTAAAAACTGATACAACTCAGTGCATTGCATTTGGTTAGTTTTATTAAAAACGGATATAACTCAGTGCATTGCATTTGGTTAGTTTTATTAAAAACGGATATAACTCAGTGCATTGCATTTGGTTAGTTTTATTAAAAACGGATATAACTCAGTGCATTGCATTTGGTTAGTTTTATTAAAAACGGATATAACTCAGTGCATTGCATTTGGTTAGTTTTATTAAAAACGGATATAACTCAGTGCATTGCATTTGGTTAATTTTATTAAAAACGGATATAACTCAGTGCATTGCATTTGGTTAGTTTTATTAAAAACAGATATAACTCAGTGCATTGCATTTGGTTAGTTTTATTAAAAACTGATACAACTCAGTGCATTGCATTTGGTTAGTTTTATTAAAAACAGTTATAACTCAGTGCATTGCATTTGGTTAGTTTTATTAAAAACGGATATAACTCAGTGCATTGCATTTGGTTAGTTTTATTAAAAACGGATATAACTCAGTGCATTGCATTTGGTTAGTTTTATTAAAAACGGATATAACTCAGTGCATTGCATTTGGTTAGTTTTATTAAAAACAGATATAACTCAGTGCATTGCATTTGGTTAGTTTTATTAAAAACTGATACAACTCAGTGCATTGCATTTGGTTAGTTTTATTAAAAACGGATATAACTCAGTGCATTGCATTTGGTTAGTTTTATTAAAAACGGATATAACTCAGTGCATTGCATTTGGTTAGTTTTATTAAAAACGGATATAACTCAGTGCATTGCATTTGGTTAGTTTTATTAAAAACGGATATAACTCAGTGCATTGCATTTGGTTAATTTTATTAAAAACGGATATAACTCAGTGCATTGCATTTGGTTGGTTTTATTAAAAACGGATATAACTCAGTGCATTGCATTTGGTTAGTTTTATTAAAAACGGATATAACTCAGTGCATTGCATTTGGTTAGTTTTATTAAAAACGGATATAGCTCAGTGCATTGCATTTGGTTAGTTTTATTAAAAACAGATATAACTCAGTGCATTGCATTTGGTTAGTTTTATTAAAAACGGATATAACTCAGTGCATTGCATTTGGTTAGTTTTATTAAAAACGGATATAACTCAGTGCATTGCATTTGGTTAGTTGTATTAAAAACGGATATAACTCAGTGCATTGCATTTGGTTAGTTTTATTAAAAACGGATATAACTCAGTGCATTGCATTTGGTTAGTTTTATTAAAAACGGATATAACTCAGTGCATTGCATTTGGTTAGTTTTATTAAAAACGGATATAACTCAGTGCATTGCATTTGGTTAGTTTTATTAAAAACGGATATAACTCAGTGCATTGCATTTGGTTAGTTTTATTAAAAACGGATATAACTCAGTGCATTGCATTTGGTTAGTTTTATTAAAAACAGATATAACTCAGTGCATTGCATTTGGTTAGTTTTATTAAAAACGGATATAACTCAGTGCATTGCATTTGGTTAGTTTTATTAAAAACGGATATAACTCAGTGCATTGCATTTGGTTAGTTTTATTAAAAACGGATATAACTCAGTGCATTGCATTTGGTTAGTTTTATTAAAAACGGATATAACTCAGTGCATTGCATTTGGTTAGTTTTATTAAAAACGGATATAACTCAGTGCATTGCATTTGGTTAGTTTTATTAAAAACTGATACAACTCAGTGCATTGCATTTGGTTAGTTTTATTAAAAGCGGATATAACTCAGTGCATTGCATTTGGTTAGTTTTATTAAAAACTGATACAACTCAGTGCATTGCATTTGGTTAGTTTTATTAAAAACGGATATAACTCAGTGCATTGCATTTGGTTAGTTTTATTAAAAACGGATATAACTCAGTGCATTGCATTTGGTTAGTTTTATTAAAAACAGAAATAACTCAGTGCAGTTTTATTAAAAACTGATATAACTCAGTGCATTGCATTTGGTTAGTTTTATTAAAAACTGATACAAATCAGTGCATTGCATTTTGTTAGTTTTATTAAAAACAGATATAACTCAGTGCATTGCATTTGGTTAGTTTTATTAAAAACTGATACAGCTCAGTGCATTGCATTTGGTTAGTTTTATTAAAAACTGATACAACTCAGTGCATTGCATTTGGTTAGTTTTATAAAAAACTGATACAACTCAGTGCATTGCATTTGGTTAGTTTTATTAAAAACGGATGTAACTCAGTGCATTGCATTTGGTTAGTTTTATTAAAAACTGATACAACTCAGTGCATTACATTTGGTTAGTTTTATTTAAAACGGATGTAACTCAGTGCATTGCATTTGGTTAGTTTTATTAAAAACTGATACAACTCAGTGCATTGCATTTGGTTAGTTTTATTTAAAACGGATGTAACTCAGTGCATTGCATTTGGTTAGTTTTATTAAAAACGGATGTAACTCAGTGCATTACATTTGGTTAGTTTTATTTAAAACGGATGTAACTCAGTGCATTGCATTTGGTTAGTTTTATTAAAAACTGATACAACTCAGTGCATTTCATTTGGTTAGTTTTATTAAAAACGGATGTAACTCAGTGCATTGCATTTGGTTAGTTTTATTAAAAACTGATACAACTCAGTGCATTACATTTGGTTAGTTTTATTTAAAACGGATGTAACTCAGTGCATTGCATTTGGTTAGTTTTATTAAAAACTGATACAACTCAGTGCATTGCATTTGGTTAGTTTTATTTAAAACGGATGTAACTCAGTGCATTGCATTTGGTTAGTTTTATTAAAAACTGATACAACTCAGTGCATTTCATTTGGTTAGTTTTATTAAAAACTGATACAACTCAGTGCATTACATTTGGTTAGTTTTATTAAAAACGGATGTAACTCAGTGCATTGCATTTGGTTAGTTTTATTAAAAACTGATACAACTCAGTGCATTGCATTTGGTTAGTTTTATTTAAAACGGATGTAACTCAGTGCATTGCATTTGGTTAGTTTTATTAAAAACTGATACAACTCAGTGCATTGCATTTGGTTAGTTTTATAAAAAACTGATACAACTCAGTGCATTACATTTGGTTAGTTTTATTAAAAACGGATGTAACTCAGTGCATTGCATTTGGTTAGTTTTATTAAAAACTGATACAACTCAGTGCATTACATTTGGTTAGTTTTATTTAAAACGGATGTAACTCAGTGCATTGCATTTGGTTAGTTTTATTAAAAACTGATACAACTCAGTGCATTTCATTTGGTTAGTTTTATTAAAAACTGATACAACTCAGTGCATTACATTTGGTTAGTTTTATTAAAAACGGATGTAACTCAGTGCATTGCATTTGGTTAGTTTTATTAAAAACTGATACAACTCAGTGCATTACATTTGGTTAGTTTTATTTAAAACGGATGTAACTCAGTGCATTGCATTTGGTTAGTTTTATTAAAAACTGATACAACTCAGTGCATTTCATTTGGTTAGTTTTATTAAAAACTGATACAACTCAGTGCATTACATTTGGTTAGTTTTATTTAAAACGGATGTAACTCAGTGCATTGCATTTGGTTAGTTTTATTAAAAACTGATACAACTCAGTGCATTTCATTTGGTTAGTTTTATTAAAAACTGATACAACTCAGTGCATTACATTTGGTTAGTTTTATTAAAAACGGATGTAACTCAGTGCATTACATTTGGTTAGTTTTATTTAAAACGGATGTAACTCAGTGCATTGCATTTGGTTAGTTTTATTAAAAACTGATACAACTCAGTGCATTTCATTTGGTTAGTTTTATTAAAAACTGATACAACTCAGTGCATTACATTTGGTTAGTTTTATTAAAAACGGATGTAACTCAGTGCATTGCATTTGGTTAGTTTTATTAAAAACTGATACAACTCAGTGCATTGCATTTGGTTAGTTTTATTTAAAACGGATGTAACTCAGTGCATTGCATTTGGTTAGTTTTATTAAAAACGGATATAACTCAGTGCATTTCATTTGGTTAGTTTTATTAAAAACTGATACAACTCAGTGCATTACATTTGGTTAGTTTTATTTAAAACGGATGTAACTCAGTGCATTGCATTTGGTTAGTTTTATTAAAAACTGATACAACTCAGTGCATTTCATTTGGTTAGTTTTATTAAAAACTGATACAACTCAGTGCATTACATTTGGTTAGTTTTATTAAAAACGGATGTAACTCAGTGCATTACATTTGGTTAGTTTTATTTAAAACGGATGTAACTCAGTGCATTGCATTTGGTTAGTTTTATTAAAAACTGATACAACTCAGTGCATTTCATTTGGTTAGTTTTATTAAAAACTGATACAACTCAGTGCATTACATTTGGTTAGTTTTATTAAAAACGGATGTAACTCAGTGCATTGCATTTGGTTAGTTTTATTAAAAACTGATACAACTCAGTGCATTGCATTTGGTTAGTTTTATTTAAAACGGATGTAACTCAGTGCATTGCATTTGGTTAGTTTTATTAAAAACTGATACAACTCAGTGCATTTCATTTGGTTAGTTTTATTAAAAACTGATACAACTCAGTGCATTACATTTGGTTAGTTTTATTAAAAACGGATGTAACTCAGTGCATTGCATTTGGTTAGTTTTATTAAAAACTGATACAACTCAGTGCATTACATTTGGTTAGTTTTATTTAAAACGGATGTAACTCAGTGCATTGCAATTGGTTAGTTTTATTAAAAACTGATACAACTCAGTGCATTTCATTTGGTTAGTTTTATTAAAAACTGATACAACTCAGTGCATTACATTTTGTTAGTTTTATTTAAAACGGATGTAACTCAGTGCATTGCATTTGGTTAGTTTTATTAAAAACTGATACAACTCAGTGCATTTCATTTGGTTAGTTTTATTAAAAACTGATACAACTCAGTGCATTACATTTGGTTAGTTTTATTAAAAACGGATGTAACTCAGTGCATTGCATTTGGTTAGTTTTATTAAAAACTGATACAACTCAGTGCATTACATTTGGTTAGTTTTATTTAAAACGGATGTAACTCAGTGCATTGCATTTGGTTAGTTTTATTAAAAACTGATACAACTCAGTGCATTTCATTTGGTTAGTTTTATTAAAAACTGATACAACTCAGTGCATTACATTTGGTTAGTTTTATTAAAAACGGATGTAACTCAGTGCATTTCATTTGGTTAGTTTTATTAAAAACTGATACAACTCAGTGCATTACATTTGGTTAGTTTTATTAAAAACGGATGTAACTCAGTGCATTGCATTTGGTTAGTTTTATTAAAAACTGATACAACTCAGTGCATTACATTTGGTTAGTTTTATTTAAAACGGATGTAACTCAGTGCATTGCATTTGGTTAGTTTTATTAAAAACTGATACAACTCAGTGCATTTCATTTGGTTAGTTTTATTAAAAACTGATACAACTCAGTGCATTTCATTTGGTTAGTTTTATTAAAAACTGATACAACTCAGTGCATTACATTTGGTTAGTTTTATTAAAAACGGATGTAACTCAGTGCATTGCATTTGGTTAGTTTTATTAAAAACTGATACAACTCAGTGCATTGCATTTGGTTAGTTTTATTTAAAACGGATGTAACTCAGTGCATTGCATTTGGTTAGTTTTATTAAAAACTGATACAACTCAGTGCATTGCATTTGGTTAGTTTTATAAAAAACTGATACAACTCAGTGCATTACATTTGGTTAGTTTTATTAAAAACGGATGTAACTCAGTGCATTGCATTTGGTTAGTTTTATTAAAAACTGATACAACTCAGTGCATTGCATTTGGTTAGTTTTATTTAAAACGGATGTAACTCAGTGCATTGCATTTGGTTAGTTTTATTAAAAACTGATACAACTCAGTGCATTTCATTTGGTTAGTTTTATTAAAAACTGATACAACTCAGTGCATTACATTTGGTTAGTTTTATTAAAAACGGATGTAACTCAGTGCATTGCATTTGGTTAGTTTTATTAAAAACTGATACAACTCAGTGCATTACATTTGGTTAGTTTTATTTAAAACGGATGTAACTCAGTGCATTGCATTTGGTTAGTTTTATTAAAAACTGATACAACTCAGTGCATTGCATTTGGTTAGTTTTATTTAAAACGGATGTAACTCAGTGCATTGCATTTGGTTAGTTTTATTAAAAACTGATACAACTCAGTGCATTGCATTTGGTTAGTTTTATTTAAAACGGATGTAACTCAGTGCATTGCATTTGGTTAGTTTTATTAAAAACTGATACAACTCAGTGCATTTCATTTGGTTAGTTTTATTAAAAACTGATACAACTCAGTGCATTACATTTGGTTAGTTTTATTAAAAACGGATGTAACTCAGTGCATTTCATTTGGTTAGTTTTATTAAAAACTGATACAACTCAGTGCATTTCATTTGGTTAGTTTTATTAAAAACGGATGTAACTCAGTGCATTGCATTTGGTTAGTTTTATTAAAAACTGATACAACTCAGTGCATTGCATTTGGTTAGTTTTATTTAAAACGGATGTAACTCAGTGCATTGCATTTGGTTAGTTTTATTAAAAACTGATACAACTCAGTGCATTGCATTTGGTTAGTTTTATAAAAAACTGATACAACTCAGTGCATTGCATTTGGTTAGTTTTATTAAAAACGGATGTAACTCAGTGCATTGCATTTGGTTAGTTTTATTAAAAACTGATACAACTCAGTGCATTACATTTGGTTAGTTTTATTTAAAACGGATGTAACTCAGTGCATTGCATTTGGTTAGTTTTATTAAAAACTGATACAACTCAGTGCATTGCATTTGGTTAGTTTTATTTAAAACGGATGTAACTCAGTGCATTGCATTTGGTTAGTTTTATTAAAAACTGATACAACTCAGTGCATTGCATTTGGTTAGTTTTATTTAAAACGGATGTAACTCAGTGCATTGCATTTGGTTAGTTTTATTAAAAACTGATACAACTCAGTGCATTTCATTTGGTTAGTTTTATTAAAAACTGATACAACTCAGTGCATTACATTTGGTTAGTTTTATTTAAAACGGATGTAACTCAGTGCATTGCATTTGGTTAGTTTTATTAAAAACTGATACAACTCAGTGCATTGCATTTGGTTAGTTTTATTTAAAACGGATGTAACTCAGTGCATTGCATTTGGTTAGTTTTATTAAAAACTGATACAACTCAGTGCATTGCATTTGGTTAGTTTTATTTAAAACGGATGTAACTCAGTGCATTGCATTTGGTTAGTTTTATTAAAAACTGATACAACTCAGTGCATTGCATTTGGTTAGTTTTATTAAAAACTGATACAACTCAGTGCATTGCATTAGGTTAGTTTTATTAAAAACGGATGTAACTCAGTGCATTGCATTTGGTTAGTTTTATTAAAAACGGATATAACTCAGTGCATTGCATTTGGTTAGTTTTATTTAAAACGGATGTAACTCAGTGCATTGCATTTGGTTAGTTTTATTAAAAACTGATACAACTCAGTGCATTGCATTTGGTTAGTTTTATTTAAAACGGATGTAACTCAGTGCATTGCATTTGGTTAGTTTTATTAAAAACTGATACAACTCAGTGCATTGCATTTGGTTAGTTTTATTTAAAACGGATGTAACTCAGTGCATTGCATTTGGTTAGTTTTATTAAAAACTGATACAACTCAGTGCATTGCATTTGGTTAGTTTTATTAAAAACTGATACAACTCAGTGCATTGCATTTGGTTAGTTTTATTAAAAACGGATGTAACTCAGTGCATTGCATTTGGTTAGTTTTATTAAAAACTGATACAACTCAGTGCATTACATTTGGTTAGTTTTATTTAAAACGGATGTAACTCAGTGCATTGCATTTGGTTAGTTTTATTAAAAACTGATACAACTCAGTGCATTGCATTTGGTTAGTTTTATTTAAAACGGATGTAACTCAGTGCATTGCATTTGGTTAGTTTTATTAAAAACTGATACAACTCAGTGCATTGCATTTGGTTAGTTTTATTTAAAACGGATGTAACTCAGTGCATTGCATTTGGTTAGTTTTATTAAAAACTGATACAACTCAGTGCATTTCATTTGGTTAGTTTTATTAAAAACTGATACAACTCAGTGCATTACATTTGGTTAGTTTTATTTAAAACGGATGTAACTCAGTGCATTGCATTTGGTTAGTTTTATTAAAAACTGATACAACTCAGTGCATTGCATTTGGTTAGTTTTATTTAAAACGGATGTAACTCAGTGCATTGCATTTGGTTAGTTTTATTAAAAACTGATACAACTCAGTGCATTGCATTTGGTTAGTTTTATTTAAAACGGATGTAACTCAGTGCATTGCATTTGGTTAGTTTTATTAAAAACTGATACAACTCAGTGCATTGCATTTGGTTAGTTTTATTAAAAACTGATACAACTCAGTGCATTGCATTAGGTTAGTTTTATTAAAAACGGATGTAACTCAGTGCATTGCATTTGGTTAGTTTTATTAAAAACGGATATAACTCAGTGCATTGCATTTGGTTAGTTTTATTTAAAACGGATGTAACTCAGTGCATTGCATTTGGTTAGTTTTATTAAAAACGGATATAACTCAGTGCATTGCATTTGGTTAGTTTTATTAAAAACTGATACAACTCAGTGCATTGCATTTGGTTAGTTTTATTAAAAACGGATATAACTCAGTGCATTGCATTTGGTTAGTTTTATTAAAAACGGATATAACTCAGTGCATTGCATTTGGTTAGTTTTATTAAAAACGGATATAACTCAGTGCATTGCATTTGGTTAGTTTTATTAAAAACGGATATAACTCAGTGCATTGCATTTGGTTAATTTTATTAAAAACGGATATAACTCAGTGCATTGCATTTGGTTAGTTTTATTAAAAACGGATATAACTCAGTGCATTGCATTTGGTTAGTTTTATTAAAAACGGATAAAACTCAGTGCATTGCATTTGGTTAGTTTTATAAAAAACTGATACAACTCAGTGCATTGCATTTGGTTAGTTTTATTAAAAACGGATGTAACTCAGTGCATTGCATTTGGTTAGTTTTATTAAAAACTGATACAACTCAGTGCATTACATTTGGTTAGTTTTATTTAAAACGGATGTAACTCAGTGCATTGCATTTGGTTAGTTTTATTAAAAACTGATACAACTCAGTGCATTGCATTTGGTTAGTTTTATTTAAAACGGATGTAACTCAGTGCATTGCATTTGGTTAGTTTTATTAAAAACTGATACAACTCAGTGCATTGCATTTGGTTAGTTTTATTTAAAACGGATGTAACTCAGTGCATTGCATTTGGTTAGTTTTATTAAAAACTGATACAACTCAGTGCATTTCATTTGGTTAGTTTTATTAAAAACTGATACAACTCAGTGCATTGCATTTGGTTAGTTTTATTTAAAACGGATGTAACTCAGTGCATTGCATTTGGTTAGTTTTATTAAAAACTGATACAACTCAGTGCATTGCATTTGGTTAGTTTTATTTAAAACGGATGTAACTCAGTGCATTGCATTTGGTTAGTTTTATTAAAAACTGATACAACTCAGTGCATTGCATTTGGTTAGTTTTATTAAAAACTGATACAACTCAGTGCATTGCATTTGGTTAGTTTTATTAAAAACTGATACAACTCAGTGCATTGCATTAGGTTAGTTTTATTAAAAACGGATGTAACTCAGTGCATTGCATTTGGTTAGTTTTATTAAAAACGGATATAACTCAGTGCATTGCATTTGGTTAGTTTTATTTAAAACGGATGTAACTCAGTGCATTGCATTTGGTTAGTTTTATTAAAAACGGATATAACTCAGTGCATTGCATTTGGTTAGTTTTATTAAAAACTGATACAACTCAGTGCATTGCATTTGGTTAGTTTTATTAAAAACGGATATAACTCAGTGCATTGCATTTGGTTAGTTTTATTAAAAACGGATATAACTCAGTGCATTGCATTTGGTTAGTTTTATTAAAAACGGATATAACTCAGTGCATTGTATTTGGTTAGTTTTATTAAAAACGGATATAACTCAGTGCATTGCATTTGGTTAATTTTATTAAAAACGGATATAACTCAGTGCATTGCATTTGGTTAGTTTTATTAAAAACGGATATAACTCAGTGCATTGCATTTGGTTAGTTTTATTAAAAACGGATAAAACTCAGTGCATTGCATTTGGTTAGTTTTATTAAAAACGGATATAACTCAGTGCATTGCATTTGGTTGGTTTTATTAAAAACGGATATAACTCAGTGCATTGCATTTGGTTAGTTTTATTAAAAACGGATATAACTCAGTGCATTGCATTTGGTTAGTTTTATTAAAAACGGATATAGCTCAGTGCATTGCATTTGGTTAGTTTTATTAAAAACAGATATAACTCAGTGCATTGCATTTGGTTGGTTTTATTAAAAACGGATATAACTCAGTGCATTGCATTTGGTTAGTTTTATTAAAAACGGATATAACTCAGTGCATTGCATTTGGTTAGTTTTTTTAAAAACGGATACAACTCAGTGCATTGCATTTGGTTAGTTTTATTAAAAACGGATATAACTCAGTGCATTGCATTTGGTTAGTTTTATTAAAAACGGATATAACTCAGTGCATTGCATTTGGTTAGTTTTATTAAAAACGGATATAACTCAGTGCATTGCATTTGGTTAGTTTTATTAAAAACGGATATAACTCAGTGCATTGCATTTGGTTAGTTTTATTAAAAACGGATATAACTCAGTGCATTGCATTTGGTTAGTTTTATTAAAAACGGATATAACTCAGTGCATTGCATTTGGTTAGTTTTATTAAAAACTGATATAACTCAGTGCATTGCATTTGGTTAGTTTTATTAAAAACGGATATAACTCAGTGCATTGCATTTGGTTAGTTTTATTAAAAACGGATACAACTCAGTGCATTGCATTTGGTTAGTTTTATTAAAAACAGTTATAACTCAGTGCATTGCATTTGGTTAGTTTTATTAAAAACGGATATAACTCAGTGCATTGCATTTGGTTAGTTTTATTAAAAACTGATACAACTCAGTGCATTGCATTTGGTTAGTTTTATTAAAAGCGGATATAACTCAGTGCATTGCATTTGGTTAGTTTTATTAAAAACTGATACAACTCAGTGCATTGCGTTTGGTTAGTTTTATTAAAAACGGATATAACTCAGTGCATTGCATTTGGTTAGTTTTATTAAAAACGGATATAACTCAGTGCATTGCATTTGGTTAGTTTTATTAAAAACAGAAATAACTCAGTGCATTGCATTTGGTTAGTTTTATTTAAAACGGATGTAACTCAGTGCATTGCATTTGGTTAGTTTTATTAAAAACTGATACAACTCAGTGCATTTCATTTGGTTAGTTTTATTTAAAACGGATGTAACTTAGTGCATTGCATTTGGTTAGTTTTATTAAAAACTGATACAACTCAGTGCATTGCATTTGGTTAGTTTTATTAAAAACGGATGTAACTCAGTGCATTGCATTTGGTTAGTTTTATTAAAAACTGATACAAC
The DNA here is from genome assembly GCA_037013455.1 of Ceratitis rosa. NCBI lineage: Eukaryota > Metazoa > Arthropoda > Insecta > Diptera > Tephritidae > Ceratitis > Ceratitis rosa. The sequence goes on from JAWMAG010000355.1 coordinate 28,096, forward strand.
TCAGTGCATTGCATTTGGTTAGTTTTATTTAAAACGGATGTAACTCAGTGCATTGCATTTGGTTAGTTTTATTAAAAACTGATACAACTCAGTGCATTGCATTTGGTTAGTTTTATTTAAAACGGATGTAACTCAGTGCATTGCATTTGGTTAGTTTTATTAAAAACTGATACAACTCAGTGCATTGCATTTGGTTAGTTTTATTTAAAACGGATGTAACTCAGTGCATTGCATTTGGTTAGTTTTATTAAAAACTGATACAACTCAGTGCATTTCATTTGGTTAGTTTTATTTAAAACGGATGTAACTTAGTGCATTGCATTTGGTTAGTTTTATTAAAAACTGATACAACTCAGTGCATTGCATTTGGTTAGTTTTATTAAAAACTGATACAACTCAGTGCATTGCATTTGGTTAGTTTTATTAAAAACGGATACAACTCAGTGCATTGCATTAGGTTAGTTTTATTAAAAACGGATGTAACTCAGTGCATTGCATTTTGTTAGTTTTATTAAAGACGGATGTAACTCAGTGCATTGCATTTGGTTAGTTTTATTAAAAACGGATATAACTCAGTGCATTGCATTTGGTTAGTTTTATTTAAAACGGATGTAACTCAGTGCATTGCATTTGGTTAGTTTTATTAAAAACGGATATAACTCAGTGCATTGCATTTGGTTAGTTTTATTTAAAACGGATGTAACTCAGTGCATTGCATTTGGTTAGTTTTATTAAAAACGGATATAACTCAGTGCATTGCATTTGGTTAGTTTTATTAAAAACAGATATAACTCAGTGCATTGCATTTGGTTAGTTTTATTAAAAACGGATATAACTCAGTGCATTGCATTTGGTTAGTTTTATTAAAAACGGATAAAACTCAGTGCATTGCATTTGGTTAGTTTTATTAAAAACGGATATAACTCAGTGCATTGCATTTGGTTGGTTTTATTAAAAACGGATATAACTCAGTGCATTGCATTTGGTTAGTTTTATTAAAAACGGATATAACTCAGTGCATTGCATTTGGTTAGTTTTATTAAAAACGGATATAGCTCAGTGCATTGCATTTGGTTAGTTTTATTAAAAACAGATATAACTCAGTGCATTGCATTTGGTTGGTTTTATTAAAAACGGATATAACTCAGTGCATTGCATTTGGTTAGTTTTATTAAAAACGGATATAACTCAGTGCATTGCATTTGGTTAGTTTTTTTAAAAACGGATACAACTCAGTGCATTGCATTTGGTTAGTTTTATTAAAAACGGATATAACTCAGTGCATTGCATTTGGTTAGTTTTATTAAAAACGGATATAACTCAGTGCATTGCATTTGGTTAGTTTTATTAAAAACAGATATAACTCAGTGCATTGCATTTGGTTGGTTTTATTAAAAACGGATATAACTCAGTGCATTGCATTTGGTTAGTTTTATTAAAAACGGATATAACTCAGTGCATTGCATTTGGTTAGTTTTTTTAAACACGGATATAACTCAGTGCATTGCATTTGGTTGGTTTTATTAAAAACGGATATAACTCAGTGCATTGCATTTGGTTAGTTTTATTAAAAACGGATATAACTCAGTGCATTGCATTTGGTTAGTTTTATTAAAAACGGATATAACTCAGTGCATTGCATTTGGTTAGTTTTATTAAAAACGGATATAACTCAGTGCATTGCATTTGGTTAGTTTTATTAAAAACGGATATAACTCAGTGCATTGCATTTGGTTAGTTTTATTAAAAACGGATATAACTCAGTGCATTGCATTTGGTTAGTTTTATTAAAAACAGTTATAACTCAGTGCATTGCATTTGGTTGGTTTTATTAAAAACGGATATAACTCAGTGCATTGCATTTGGTTAGTTTTATTAAAAACGGATATAACTCAGTGCATTGCATTTGGTTAGTTTTTTTAAAAACGGATACAACTCAGTGCATTGCATTTGGTTAGTTTTATTAAAAACGGATATAACTCAGTGCATTGCATTTGGTTAGTTTTATTAAAAACGGATATAGCTCAGTGCATTGCATTTGGTTAGTTTTATTAAAAACAGATATAACTCAGTGCATTGCATTTGGTTGGTTTTATTAAAAACGGATATAACTCAGTGCATTGCATTTGGTTAGTTTTATTAAAAACGGATATAACTCAGTGCATTGCATTTGGTTAGTTTTTTTAAAAACGGATACAACTCAGTGCATTGCATTTGGTTAGTTTTATTAAAAACGGATATAACTCAGTGCATTGCATTTGGTTAGTTTTATTAAAAACGGATATAACTCAGTGCATTGCATTTGGTTAGTTTTATTAAAAACGGATATAACTCAGTGCATTGCATTTGGTTAGTTTTATTAAAAACGGATATAACTCAGTGCATTGCATTTGGTTAGTTTTATTAAAAACGGATATAACTCAGTGCATTGCATTTGGTTAGTTTTATTAAAAACGGATATAACTCAGTGCATTGCATTTGGTTAGTTTTATTAAAAACTGATATAACTCAGTGCATTGCATTTGGTTAGTTTTATTAAAAACGGATATAACTCAGTGCATTGCATTTGGTTAGTTTTATTAAAAACGGATACAACTCAGTGCATTGCATTTGGTTAGTTTTATTAAAAACAGTTATAACTCAGTGCATTGCATTTGGTTAGTTTTATTAAAAACGGATATAACTCAGTGCATTGCATTTGGTTAGTTTTATTAAAAACTGATACAACTCAGTGCATTGCATTTGGTTAGTTTTATTAAAAGCGGATATAACTCAGTGCATTGCATTTGGTTAGTTTTATTAAAAACTGATACAACTCAGTGCATTGCATTTGGTTAGTTTTATTAAAAACGGATATAACTCAGTGCATTGCATTTGGTTAGTTTTATTAAAAACGGATATAACTCAGTGCATTGCATTTGGTTAGTTTTATTAAAAACAGAAATAACTCACGGCATTGCATTTGGTTAGTTTTATTTAAAACGGATGTAACTCTGTGCATTGCATTTGGTTAGTTTTATTAAAAACTGATATAACTCAGTGCATTGCATTTGGTTAGTTTTATTAAAAACTGATACAACTCAGTGCATTGCATTTTGTTAGTTTTATTAAAAACAGATATAACTCAGTGCATTGCATTTGGTTAGTTTTATTAAAAACTGATACAGCTCAGTGCATTGCATTTGGTTAGTTTTATTAAAAACTGATACAACTCAGTGCATTGCATTTGGTTAGTTTTATAAAAAACTGATACAACTCAGTGCATTGCATTTGGTTAGTTTTATTAAAAACGGATGTAACTCAGTGCATTGCATTTGGTTAGTTTTATTAAAAACTGATACAACTCAGTGCATTGCATTTGGTTAGTTTTATTTAAAACGGATGTAACTCAGTGCATTGCATTTGGTTAGTTTTATTAAAAACTGATACAACTCAGTGCATTGCATTTGGTTAGTTTTATTTAAAACGGATGTAACTCAGTGCATTGCATTTGGTTAGTTTTATTAAAAACTGATACAACTCAGTGCATTGCATTTGGTTAGTTTTATTTAAAACGGATGTAACTCAGTGCATTGCATTTGGTTAGTTTTATTAAAAACGGATACAACTCAGTGCATTTCATTTGGTTAGTTTTATTTAAAACGGATGTAACTTAGTGCATTGCATTTGGTTAGTTTTATTAAAAACTGATACAACTCAGTGCATTGCATTTGGTTAGTTTTATTAAAAACTGATACAACTCAGTGCATTGCATTTGGTTAGTTTTATTAAAAACTGATACAACTCAGTGCATTGCATTAGGTTAGTTTTATTAAAAACGGATGTAACTCAGTGCATTGCATTTTGTTAGTTTTATTAAAGACGGATGTAACTCAGTGCATTGCATTTGATTAGTTTTATTAAAAACGGATATAACTCAGTGCATTGCATTTGGTTAGTTTTATTTAAAACGGATGTAACTCAGCGCGTTGCATTTGGTTAGTTTTATTAAAAACGGATATAACTCAGTGCATTGCATTTGGTTAGTTTTATTAAAAACGGATATAACTCAGTGCATTGCATTTGGTTAGTTTTATTAAAAACGGATATAACTCAGTGCATTGCATTTGGTTAGTTTTATTAAAAACGGATATAACTCAGTGCATTGCATTTGGTTAGTTTTATTAAAAACGGATATAACTCAGTGCATTGCATTTGGTTAGTTTTATTAAAAACGGATATAACTCAGTGCATTGCATTTGGTTAGTTTTATTAAAAACTGATACAACTCAGTGCATTGCATTTGGCTAGTTTTATTAAAAACAGTTATAACTCAGTGCATTGCATTTGGTTAGTTTTATTAAAAACGGATATAACTCAGTGCATTGCATTTGGTTAGTTTTATTAAAAACGGATATAACTCAGTGCATTGCATTTGGTTAGTTTTATTAAAAACGGATATAACTCAGTGCATTGCATTTGGTTAGTTTTATTAAAAACAGATATAACTCAGTGCATTGCATTTGGTTAGTTTTATTAAAAACTGATACAACTCAGTGCATTGCATTTGGTTAGTTTTATTAAAAACGGATATAACTCAGTGCATTGCATTTGGTTAGTTTTATTAAAAACGGATATAACTCAGTGCATTGCATTTGGTTAGTTTTATTAAAAACGGATATAACTCAGTGCATTGCATTTGGTTAGTTTTATTAAAAACGGATATAACTCAGTGCATTGCATTTGGTTAATTTTATTAAAAACGGATATAACTCAGTGCATTGCATTTGGTTAGTTTTATTAAAAACGGATATAACTCAGTGCATTGCATTTGGTTAGTTTTATTAAAAACGGATAAAACTCAGTGCATTGCATTTGGTTAGTTTTATTAAAAACGGATATAACTCAGTGCATTGCATTTGGTTGGTTTTATTAAAAACGGATATAACTCAGTGCATTGCATTTGGTTAGTTTTATTAAAAACGGATATAACTCAGTGCATTGCATTTGGTTAGTTTTATTAAAAACGGATATAGCTCAGTGCATTGCATTTGGTTAGTTTTATTAAAAACAGATATAACTCAGTGCATTGCATTTGGTTAGTTTTATTAAAAACGGATATAACTCAGTGCATTGCATTTGGTTAGTTTTATTAAAAACGGATATAACTCAGTGCATTGCATTTGGTTAGTTTTATTAAAAACGGATATAACTCAGTGCATTGCATTTGGTTAGTTTTATTAAAAACGGATATAACTCAGTGCATTGCATTTGGTTAGTTTTATTAAAAACGGATATAACTCAGTGCATTGCATTTGGTTAGTTTTATTAAAAACGGATATAACTCAGTGCATTGCATTTGGTTAGTTTTATTAAAAACTGATATAACTCAGTGCATTGCATTTGGTTAGTTTTATTAAAAACGGATATAACTCAGTGCATTGCATTTGGTTAGTTTTATTAAAAACGGATACAACTCAGTGCATTGCATTTGGTTAGTTTTATTAAAAACAGTTATAACTCAGTGCATTGCATTTGGTTAGTTTTATTAAAAACGGATATAACTCAGTGCATTGCATTTGGTTAGTTTTATTAAAAACTGATACAACTCAGTGCATTGCATTTGGTTAGTTTTATTAAAAGCGGATATAACTCAGTGCATTGCATTTGGTTAGTTTTATTAAAAACTGATACAACTCAGTGCATTGCATTTGGTTAGTTTTATTAAAAACGGATATAACTCAGTGCATTGCATTTGGTTAGTTTTATTAAAAACGGATATAACTCAGTGCATTGCATTTGGTTAGTTTTATTAAAAACAGAAATAACTCAGTGCATTGCATTTGGTTAGTTTTATTTAAAACGGATGTAACTCAGTGCATTGCATTTGGTTAGTTTTATTAAAAACTGATATAACTCAGTGCATTGCATTTGGTTAGTTTTATTAAAAACTGATACAACTCAGTGCATTGCATTTTGTTAGTTTTATTAAAAACAGATATAACTCAGTGCATTGCATTTGGTTAGTTTTATTAAAAACTGATACAGCTCAGTGCATTGCATTTGGTTAGTTTTATTAAAAACTGATACAACTCAGTGCATTGCATTTGGTTAGTTTTATTAAAAACTGATACAACTCAGTGCATTGCATTTGGTTAGTTTTATTAAAAACGGATGTAACTCAGTGCATTGCATTTGGTTAGTTTTATTAAAAACTGATACAACTCAGTGCATTGCATTTGGTTAGTTTTATTTAAAACGGATGTAACTCAGTGCATTGCATTTGGTTAGTTTTATTAAAAACTGATACAACTCAGTGCATTGCATTTGGTTAGTTTTATTTAAAACGGATGTAACTCAGTGCATTGCATTTGGTTAGTTTTATTAAAAACTGATACAACTTAGTGCATTGCATTTGGTTAGTTTTATTTAAAACGGATGTAACTCAGTGCATTGCATTTGGTTAGTTTTATTAAAAACTGATACAACTCAGTGCATTTCATTTGGTTAGTTTTATTTAAAACGGATGTAACTTAGTGCATTGCATTTGGTTAGTTTTATTAAAAACTGATACAACTCAGTGCATTGCATTTGGTTAGTTTTATTAAAAACTGATACAACTCAGTGCATTGCATTTGGTTAGTTTTATTAAAAACTGATACAACTCAGTGCATTGCATTAGGTTAGTTTTATTAAAAACGGATGTAACTCAGTGCATTGCATTTTGTTAGTTTTATTAAAGACGGATGTAACTCAGTGCATTGCATTTGGTTAGTTTTATTAAAAACGGATATAACTCAGTGCATTGCATTTGGTTAGTTTTATTTAAAACGGATGTAACTCAGTGCGTTGCATTTGGTTAGTTTTATTAAAAACGGATGTAACTCAGTGCAATGCATTTGGTTAGTTTTATTAAAAACTGATACAACTCAGTGCATTGCATTTGGTTAGTTTTATTAAAAACTGATACAACTCAGTGCATTACATTTTGTTAGTTTTATTAAAAACGGATGTAACTCAGTGCATTGCATTTGGTTAGTTTTATTAAAAACGGATGTAACTCAGTGCGTTGCATTTGGTTAGTTTTATTAAAAACGGATGTAACTCAGTGCATTGCATTTGGTTAGTTTTATTAAAAACTGATACAACTCAGTGCATTGCATTTGGTTAGTTTTATTAAAAACGGATACAACTCAGTGCATTGCATTTGGTTAGTTTTATTTAAAACGGATGTAACTCAGTGCGTTGCATTTGGTTAGTTTTATTAAAAACGGATGTAACTCAGTGCAATGCATTTGGTTAGTTTTATTAAAAACTGATACAACTCAGTGCATTGCATTTGGTTAGTTTTATTAAAAACTGATACAACTCAGTGCATTACATTTTGTTAGCTTTATTAAAAACGGATGTAACTCAGTGCATTGCATTTGGTTAGTTTTATTAAAAACTGATACAACTCAGTGCATTGCATTTGGTTAGTTTTATTAAAAACTGATACAACTCAGTGCATTGCATTTTGTTAGTTTTATTAAAAACGGATGTAACTCAGTGCATTGCATTTGGTTAGTTTTATTAAAAACTGATTCAACTCAGTGCATTGCATTTGGTTAGTTTTATTAAAAACGGATATAACTCAGTGCACTGCATTTGGTTAGTTTTATTAAAAACGGATGTAACTCAGTGCATTGCATTTGGTTAGTTTTATTAAAAACTGATACAACTCAGTGCATTCCATTTGGTTAGTTTTATTAAAAACGGATGTAACTCAGTGCATTGCATTTGGTTAGTTTTATTAAAAACTGATACAACTCAGTGCATTGCATTTGGTTAGTTTTATTAAAAATGGATGTAACTCAGTGCATTGCATTTGGTTAGTTTTATTAAAAACTGATACAACTCAGTGCATTGCATTTGGTTAGTTTTATTAAAAACGGATGTAACTCAGTACATTGCATTTGGTTAGTTTTATTAAAAACTGATACAACTCAGTGCATTGCATTTGGTTAGTTTTATTAAAAACGGATGTAACTCAGTGCATTGTATTTGGTTAGTTTTATTGAAAACTGATACAACTCAGTGCATTGCATTTGGTTAGTTTTATTAAAAACTGATATAACTCAGTGCATTGCATTTGGTTAGTTTTATTAAAAACTGATGTAACTCAGTGCATTGCATTTGGTTAGTTTTATTAAAAACTGATACAACTCAGTGCATTGCATTTGGTTAGTTTTATTAAAAACTGATACAACTCAGTGCATTGCATTTTGTTAGTTTTATTAAAAACGGATGTAACTCAGTGCATTGCATTTGGTTAGTTTTATTAAAAACGGATGTAACTCAGTGCATTGTATTTGGTTAGTTTTATTAAAAACGGATGTAACTCAGTGCGTTGCATTTGGTTAGTTTTATTGAAAACTGATACAACTCAGTGCATTGCATTTGGTTAGTTTTATTAAAAACTGATATAACTCAGTGCATTGCATTTGGTTAGTTTTATTAAAAACGGATGTAACTCAGTGCATTGCATTTGGTTAGTTTTATTAAAAACTGATACAACTCAGTGCATTGCATTTGGTTAGTTTTATTAAAAACTGATACAACTCAGTGCATTGCATTTTGTTAGTTTTATTAAAAACGGATGTAACTCAGTGCATTGCATTTGGTTAGTTTTATTAAAAACGGATGTAACTCAGTGCATTGTATTTGGTTAGTTTTATTAAAAACGGATGTAACTCAGTGCGTTGCATTTGGTTAGTTTTATTAAAAACTGATACAACTCAGTGCATTGCATTTGGTTAGTTTTATTAAAAACGGATGTATTTCAGTGCATTGCATTTGGTTAGTTTTATTAAAAACGGATATAACTCAGTGCATTGCATTTGGTTAGTTTTATTAAAAACGGATATAACTCAGTGCATTGCATTTGGTTAGTTTTATTAAAAACAGAAATAACTCAGTGCATTGCATTTGGTTAGTTTTATTTAAAACGGATGTAACTCAGTGCATTGCATTTGGTTAGTTTTATTAAAAACTGATATAACTCAGTGCATTGCATTTGGTTAGTTTTATTAAAAACAGAAATAACTCAGTGCATTGCATTTGGTTAGTTTTATTTAAAACGGATGTAACTCAGTGCATTGCATTTGGTTAGTTTTATTTAAAACGGATGTAACTCAGTGCATTGCATTTGGTTAGTTTTATTAAAAACTGATATAACTCAGTGCATTGCATTTGGTTAGTTTTATTAAAAACAGAAATAACTCAGTGCATTGCATTTGGTTAGTTTTATTTAAAACGGATGTAACTCAGTGCATTGCATTTGGTTAGTTTTATTAAAAACAGAAATAACTCAGTGCATTGCATTTGGTTAGTTTTATTAAAAACTGATACAACTCAGTGCATTGCATTTTGTTAGTTTTATTAAAAACGGATGTAACTCAGTGCATTGCATTTGGTTAGTTTTATTAAAAACTGATACAACTCAGTGCATTGCATTTGGTTAGTTTTATTAAAAACTGATACAACTCAGTGCATTGCATTTTGTTAGTTTTATTAAAAACGGATGTAACTCAGTGCATTGCATTTAGTTAGTTTTATTAAAAAATGATACAACTCAGTGCATTGCATTTGGTTAGTTTTATTAAAAATGGATGTAACTCAGTGCATTGCATTTGGTTAGTTTTATTAAAAACTGATACAACTCAGTGCATTGCATTTGGTTAGTTTTATTAAAACTGATACAACTCAGTGCATTGCATTTGGTTAGTTTTATTAAAAACGGATATAACTCAGTGCATTGCATTTGGTTAGTTTTATTAAAAACGGATATAACTCAGTGCATTGCATTTGGTTAGTTTTATTAAAAACAGAAATAACTCAGTGCATTGCATTTGGTTAGTTTTATTTAAAACGGATGTAACTCAGTGCATTGCATTTGGTTAGTTTTATTAAAAACTGATATAACTCAGTGCATTGCATTTGGTTAGTTTTATTAAAAACTGATACAACTCAGTGCATTGCATTTTGTTAGTTTTATTAAAAACAGATAAAACTCAGTGCATTGCATTTGGTTAGTTTTATTAAAAACTGATATAGCTCAGTGCATTACATTTGGTTAGTTCTATTAAAAACTGATACAACTCAGTGCATTGCATTTGGTTAGTTTTATAAAAAACTGATACAACTCAGTGCATTGCATTTGGTTAGTTTTATTAAAAACGGATGTAACTCAGTGCATTGCATTTGGTTAGTTTTATTAAAAACTGATACAACTCAGTGCATTGCATTTGGTTAGTTTTATTTAAAACGGATGTAACTCAGTGCATTGCATTTGGTTAGTTTTATTAAAAACTGATACAACTCAGTGCATTGCATTTGGTTAGTTTTATTTAAAACGGATGTAACTCAGTGCATTGCATTTGGTTAGTTTTATTAAAAACTGATACAACTCAGTGCATTGCATTTGGTTAGTTTTATTTAAAACGGATGTAACTCAGTGCATTGCATTGGTTAGTTTTATTAAAAACTGATACAACTCAGTGCATTTCATTTGGTTAGTTTTATTTAAAACGGATGTAACTTAGTGCATTGCATTTGGTTAGTTTTATTAAAAACTGATACAACTCAGTGCATTGCATTTGGTTAGTTTTATTAAAAACTGATACAACTCAGTGCATTGCATTTGGTTAGTTTTATTAAAAACTGATACAACTCAGTGCATTGCATTAGGTTAGTTTTATTAAAAACGGATATAACTCAGTGCATTGCATTTGGTTAGTTTTATTTAAAACGGATGTAACTCAGTGCAATGCATTTGGTTAGTTTTATTAAAAACTGATACAACTCAGTGCCTTGCATTTGGTTAGTTTTATTAAAAACTGATACAACTCAGTGCATTACATTTTGTTAGTTTTATTAAAACGGATGTAACTCAGTGCATTGCATTTGGTTAGTTTTATTAAAAACGGATGTAACTCAGTGCGTTGCATTTGGTTAGTTTTATTAAAAACGGATGTAACTCAGTGCATTGCATTTGGTTAGTTTTATTAAAAACTGATACAACTCAGTGCATTGCATTTGGTTAGTTTTATTAAAAACTGATACAACTCAGTGCATTGCATTAGGTTAGTTTTATTAAAAACGGATGTAACTCAGTGCATTGCATTTTGTTAGTTTTATTAAAAGCGGATATAACTCAGTGCATTGCATTTGGTTAGTTTTATTTAAAACGGATGTAACTCAGTGCATTGCATTTGGTTAGTTTTATTTAAAACGGATGTACTCAGTGCATTGCATTTGGTTAGTTTTATTAAAAACTGATACAACTCAGTGCATTGCATTAGGTTAGTTTTATTAAAAACGGATACAACTCAGTGCATTGCATTTGGTTAGTTTTATTAAAAACTGATACAACTCAGTGCATTGCATTTGGTTAGTTTTATTAAAAACTGATACAACTCAGTGCATTGCATTAGGTTAGTTTTATTAAAAACGGATGTAACTCAGTGCATTGCATTTTGTTAGTTTTATTAAAGACGGATGTAACTCAGTGCATTGCATTTGGTTAGTTTTATTAAAAACTGATACAACTCAGTGCATTGCATTTGGTTAGTTTTATTAAAAACTGATACAACTCAGTGCATTGCAGTTGGTTAGTTTTATTAAAAACTGATACAACTCAGTGCATTGCATTTTGTTAGTTTTATTAAAAACTGATACAGCTCAGTGCATTGCATTTGGTTAGTTTTATTAAAAACGGATACAACTCAGTGCATTGCATTTGGTTAGTTTTATTAAAAACTGATACAACTCAGTGCATTGCATTTGGTTAGTTTTATTAAAAACTGATACAACTCAGTGCATTGCATTTTGTAGTTTTATTAAAAACTGATACAGCTCAGTGCATTGCATTTGGTTAGTTTTATTAAAAACGGATACAACTCAGTGCATTGCATTTGGTTAGTTTTATTAAAAACTGATACAACTCAGTGCATTGCATTTGGTTAGTTTTATTAAAAACTGATACAACTCAGTGCATTGCATTAGGTAGTTTTATTAAAAACGGATGTAACTCAGTGCATTGCATTTTGTTAGTTTTATTAAAGACGGATGTAACTCAGTGCATTGCATTTGGTTAGTTTTATTAAAAACTGATACAACTCAGTGCATTGCATTTGGTTAGTTTTATTAAAAACTGATACAACTCAGTGCATTGCATTTTGTTAGTTTTATTAAAAACTGATACAGCTCAGTGCATTGCATTTGGTTAGTTTTATTAAAAACTGATACAACTCAGTGCATTGCATTGGTTAGTTTTATTAAAAACTGATACAACTCAGTGCATTGCATTTGGTTAGTTTTATTAAAAACTGATACAACTCAGTGCATTGCATTTGGTTAGTTTTATTAAAAACTGATACAACTCAGTGCATTGCATTTTGTTAGTTTTATTAAAAACTGATACAGCTCAGTGCATTGCATTTTGTTAGTTTTATTAAAAACTGATACAACTCAGTGCATTGCATTTGGTTAGTTTTATTAAAAACTGATACAACTCAGTGCATTGCATTTGGTTAGTTTTATTAAAAACTGATACAACTCAGTGCATTGCATTTTGTTAGTTTTATTAAAAACTGATACAGCTCAGTGCATTGCATTTGGTTAGTTTTATTAAAAACTGATACAACTCAGTGCATTGCATTTGGTTAGTTTTATTAAAAACTGATACAACTCAGTGCATTGCATTTGGTTAGTTTTATTAAAAACTGATACAACTCAGTGCATTGCATTTGGTTAGTTTTATTAAAAACTGATACAACTCAGTGCATTGCATTTTGTTAGTTTTATTAAAAACTGATACAGCTCAGTGCATTGCATTTGGTTAGTTTTATTAAAAACTGATACAACTCAGTGCATTGCATTTGGTTAGTTTTATTAAAAACTGATACAACTCAGTGCATTGCATTTGGTTAGTTTTATTAAAACTGATACAACTCAGTGCATTGCATTTGGTTAGTTTTATTAAAAACTGATACAACTCAGTGCATTGCATTTTGTTAGTTTTATTAAAAAACTGATACAGCTCAGTGCATTGCATTTGGTTAGTTTTATTAAAAACTGATACAACTCAGTGCATTGCATTGGTTAGTTTTATTAAAAACTGATTAACTCAGTGCATTGCATTTGGTTAGTTTTATTAAAAACTGATACAACTCAGTGCATTGCATTTGGTTAGTTTTATTAAAACTGATAC
>JAWMAG010000356.1:0-31083 GCA_037013455.1 Ceratitis rosa
AGTTATATCAGTTTTTAATAAAACTAACAAAATGCAATGCACTGAGTTATATCAGTTTTTAATAAAACTAACCATATGCAATGCTTTAAGTTATATCAGTTTTTAATAAAACTAACAAAATGCAATGCACTGAGTTATATCAGTTTTTAATAAAACTAACCATATGCAATGCTTTAAGTTATATCACTTTTTAATAAAACTAACAAAATGCAATGCACTGAGTTATATCAGTTTTTAATAAAACTAACCATATGCAATGCTTTAAGTTATATCAGTTTTTAATAAAACTAACAAAATGCAATGCACTGAGTTATATCAGTTTTTAATAAAACTAACCATATGCAATGCTTTAAGTTATATCAGTTTTTAATAAAACTAACAAAATGCAATGCACTGAGTTATATCAGTTTTTAATAAAACTAACCATATGCAATGCTTTAAGTTATATCAGTTTTTAATAAAACTAACAAAATGCAATGCACTGAGTTATATCAGTTTTTAATAAAACTAACCATATGCAATGCTTTAAGTTATATCACTTTTTAATAAAACTAACAAAATGCAATGCACTGAGTTATATCAGTTTTTAATAAAACTAACCATATGCAATGCTTTAAGTTATATCAGTTTTTAATAAAACTAACAAAATGCAATGCATTGAGTTATATCAGTTTTTAATAAAACTAACCATATGCAATGCTTTAAGTTATATCAGTTTTTAATAAAACTAACAAAATGCAATGCACTGAGTTATATCAGTTTTAATAAAACTAACCATATGCAATGCTTTAAGTTATATCACTTTTTAATAAAACTAACAAAATGCAATGCACTGAGTTATATCAGTTTTTAATAAAACTAACCATATGCAATGCTTTAAGTTATATCAGTTTTTAATAAAACTAACAAAATGCAATGCATTGAGTTATATCAGTTTTTAATAAAACTAACCATATGCAATGCTTTAAGTTATATCAGTTTTTAATAAAACTAACAAAATGCAATGCACTGAGTTATATCAGTTTTTAATAAAACTAACCATATGCAATGCTTTAAGTTATATCACTTTTTAATAAAACTAACAAAATGCAATGCACTGAGTTATATCAGTTTTTAATAAAACTAACCATATGCAATGCTTTAAGTTATATCAGTTTTTAATAAAACTAACAAAATGCAATGCATTGAGTTATATCAGTTTTTAATAAAACTAACCATATGCAATGCTTTAAGTTATATCAGTTTTTAATAAAACTAACAAAATGCAATGCACTGAGTTATATCAGTTTTTAATAAAACTAACCATATGCAATGCTTTAAGTTATATCACTTTTTAATAAAACTAACAAAATGCAATGCACTGAGTTATATCAGTTTTTAATAAAACTAACCATATGCAATGCTTTAAGTTATATCAGTTTTTAATAAAACTAACAAAATGCAATGCATTGAGTTATATCAGTTTTTAATAAAACTAACCATATGCAATGCTTTAAGTTATATCAGTTTTTAATAAAACTAACAAAATGCAATGCACTGAGTTATATCAGTTTTTAATAAAACTAACCATATGCAATGCTTTAAGTTATATCACTTTTTAATAAAACTAACAAAATGCAATGCACTGAGTTATATCAGTTTTTAATAAAACTAACCATATGCAATGCTTTAAGTTATATCAGTTTTTAATAAAACTAACAAAATGCAATGCATTGAGTTATATCAGTTTTTAATAAAACTAACCATATGCAATGCTTTAAGTTATATCAGTTTTTAATAAAACTAACAAAATGCAATGCACTGAGTTATATCAGTTTTTAATAAAACTAACCATATGCAATGCTTTAAGTTATATCAGTTTTTAATAAAACTAACAAAATGCAATGCACTGAGTTATATCAGTTTTTAATAAAACTAACCATATGCAATGCTTTAAGTTATATCACTTTTTAATAAAACTAACAAAATGCAATGCATTGAGTTATATCAGTTTTTAATAAAACTAACCATATGCAATGCTTTAAGTTATATCAGTTTTTAATAAAACTAACAAAATGCAATGCATTGAGTTATATCAGTTTTTAATAAAACTAACCATATGCAATGCTTTAAGTTATATCAGTTTTTAATAAAACTAACAAAATGCAATGCACTGAGTTATATCAGTTTTTAATAAAACTAACCATATGCAATGCTTTAAGTTATATCACTTTTTAATAAAACTAACAAAATGCAATGCACTGAGTTATATCAGTTTTTAATAAAACTAACCATATGCAATGCTTTAAGTTATATCAGTTTTTAATAAAACTAACAAAATGCAATGCACTGAGTTATATCAGTTTTTAATAAAACTAACCATATGCAATGCTTTAAGTTATATCAGTTTTTAATAAAACTAACAAAATGCAATGCATTGAGTTATATCAGTTTTTAATAAACTAACCATATGCAATGCTTTAAGTTATATCAGTTTTTAATAAAACTAACAAAATGCAATGCACTGAGTTATATCCGTTTTTAATAAAACTAACCATATGCAATGCTTTAAGTTATATCAGTTTTTAATAAAACTAACAAAATGCAATGCATTGAGTTATATCAGTTTTTAATAAAACTAACCATATGCAATGCTTTAAGTTATATCACTTTTTAATAAAACTAACAAAATGCAATGCACTGAGTTATATCAGTTTTTAATAAAACTAACCATATGCAATGCTTTAAGTTATATCAGTTTTTAATAAAACTAACAAAATGCAATGCACTGAGTTATATCAGTTTTTAATAAAACTAACCATATGCAATGTTTTAAGTTATATCAGTTTTTAATAAAACTAACAAAATGCAATGCACTGAGTTATATCCGTTTTTAATAAAACTAACCATATGCAATGCTTTAAGTTATATCAGTTTTTAATAAAACTAACAAAATGCAATGCATTGAGTTATATCAGTTTTTAATAAAACTAACCATATGCAATGCTTTAAGTTATATCAGTTTTTAATAAAACTAACAAAATGCAATGCACTGAGTTATATCAGTTTTTAATAAAACTAACCATATGCAATGCTTTAAGTTATATCAGTTTTTAATAAAACTAACAAAATGCAATGCACTGAGTTATATCAGTTTTTAATAAAACTAACCATATGCAATGCTTTAAGTTATATCAGTTTTTAATAAAACTAACAAAATGCAATGCACTGAGTTATATCCGTTTTAATAAAACTAACCATATGCAATGCTTTAAGTTATATCAGTTTTTAATAAAACTAACCATATGCAATGCTTTAAGTTATATCAGTTTTTAATAAAACTAACAAAATGCAATGCACTGAGTTATATCCGTTTTTAATAAAACTAACCATATGCAATGCTTTAAGTTATATCAGTTTTTAATAAAACTAACAAAATGCAATGCATTGAGTTATATCAGTTTTTAATAAAACTAACCATATGCAATGCTTTAAGTTATATCAGTTTTTAATAAAACTAACAAAATGCAATGCACTGAGTTATATCAGTTTTTAATAAAACTAACCATATGCAATGCTTTAAGTTATATCAGTTTTTAATAAAACTAACAAAATGCAATGCACTGAGTTATATCAGTTTTTAATAAAACTAACCATATGCAATGCTTTAAGTTATATCAGTTTTTAATAAAACTAACAAAATGCAATGCACTGAGTTATATCAGTTTTTAATAAAACTAACCATATGCAATGCTTTAAGTTATATCAGTTTTTAATAAAACTAACAAAATGCAATGCACTGAGTTATATCCGTTTTTAATAAAACTAACCATATGCAATGCTTTAAGTTATATCAGTTTTTAATAAAACTAACCATATGCAATGCTTTAAGTTATATCAGTTTTTAATAAAACTAACAAAATGCAATGCATTGAGTTATATCCGTTTTTAATAAAACTAACCATATGCAATGCTTTAAGTAATATCAGTTTTTAATAAAACTAACAAAATGCAATGCATTGAGTTATATCAGTTTTTAATAAAACTAACCATATGCAATGCTTTAAGTTATATCAGTTTTTAATAAAACTAACAAAATGCAATGCACTGAGTTATATCAGTTTTTAATAAAACTAACCATATGCAATGCTTTAAGTTATATCAGTTTTTAATAAAACTAACAAAATGCAATGCACTGAGTTATATCAGTTTTTAATAAAACTAACCATATGCAATGCTTTAAGTTATATCAGTTTTTAATAAAACTAACAAAATGCAATGCACTGAGTTATATCCGTTTTTAATAAAACTAACCATATGCAATGCTTTAAGTTATATCAGTTTTTAATAAAACTAACCATATGCAATGCTTTAAGTTATATCAGTTTTTAATAAAACTAACAAAATGCAATGCACTGAGTTATATCCGTTTTTAATAAAACTAACCATATGCAATGCTTTAAGTTATATCAGTTTTTAATAAAACTAACAAAATGCAATGCATTGAGTTATATCAGTTTTTAATAAAACTAACCATATGCAATGCTTTAAGTTATATCAGTTTTTAATAAAACTAACAAAATGCAATGCACTGAGTTATATCAGTTTTTAATAAAACTAACCATATGCAATGCTTTAAGTTATATCAGTTTTTAATAAAACTAACAAAATGCAATGCACTGAGTTATATCAGTTTTTAATAAAACTAACCATATGCAATGCTTTAAGTTATATCACTTTTTAATAAAACTAACAAAATGCAATGCACTGAGTTATATCAGTTTTTAATAAAACTAACCATATGCAATGCTTTAAGTTATATCAGTTTTTAATAAAACTAACAAAATGCAATGCACTGAGTTATATCAGTTTTTAATAAAACTAACCATATGCAATGCTTTAAGTTATATCAGTTTTTAATAAAACTAACAAAATGCAATGCACTGAGTTATATCAGTTTTTAATAAAACTAACCATATGCAATGCTTTAAGTTATATCAGTTTTTAATAAAACTAACAAAATGCAATGCACTGAGTTATATCAGTTTTTAATAAAACTAACCATATGCAATGCTTTAAGTTATATCAGTTTTTAATAAAACTAACAAAATGCAATGCACTGAGTTATATCCGTTTTTAATAAAACTAACCATATGCAATGCTTTAAGTTATATCAGTTTTTAATAAAACTAACAAAATGCAATGCATTGAGTTATATCAGTTTTTAATAAAACTAACCATATGCAATGCTTTAAGTTATATCAGTTTTTAATAAAACTAACAAAATGCAATGCACTGAGTTATATCAGTTTTAATAAAACTAACCATATGCAATGCTTTAAGTTATATCAGTTTTTAATAAAACTAACAAAATGCAATGCATTGAGTTATATCAGTTTTTAATAAAACTAACCATATGCAATGCTTTAAGTTATATCAGTTTTTAATAAAACTAACAAAATGCAATGCACTGAGTTATATCAGTTTTTAATAAAACTAACCATATGCAATGCTTTAAGTTATATCAGTTTTTAATAAAACTAACAAAATGCAATGCACTGAGTTATATCAGTTTTTAATAAAACTAACCATATGCAATGCTTTAAGTTATATCAGTTTTTAATAAAACTAACAAAATGCAATGCACTGAGTTATATCCGTTTTTAATAAAACTAACCATATGCAATGCTTTAAGTTATATCAGTTTTTAATAAAACTAACAAAATGCAATGCATTGAGTTATATCAGTTTTTAATAAAACTAACCATATGCAATGCTTTAAGTTATATCAGTTTTTAATAAAACTAACAAAATGCAATGCACTGAGTTATATCAGTTTTTAATAAAACTAACCATATGCAATGCTTTAAGTTATATCAGTTTTTAATAAAACTAACAAAATGCAATGCATTGAGTTATATCAGTTTTTAATAAAACTAACCATATGCAATGCTTTAAGTTATATCAGTTTTTAATAAAACTAACAAAATGCAATGCACTGAGTTATATCAGTTTTTAATAAAACTAACCATATGCAATGCTTTAAGTTATATCAGTTTTTAATAAAACTAACAAAATGCAATGCACTGAGTTATATCAGTTTTTAATAAAACTAACCATATGCAATGCTTTAAGTTATATCAGTTTTTAATAAAACTAACAAAATGCAATGCACTGAGTTATATCAGTTTTTAATAAACTAACCATATGCAATGCTTTAAGTTATATCAGTTTTTAATAAAACTAACAAAATGCAATGCATTGAGTTATATCAGTTTTTAATAAAACTAACCATATGCAATGCTTTAAGTTATATCAGTTTTTAATAAAACTAACAAAATGCAATGCACTGAGTTATATCAGTTTTTAATAAAACTAACCATATGCAATGCTTTAAGTTATATCACTTTTTAATAAAACTAACAAAATGCAATGCACTGAGTTATATCAGTTTTTAATAAAACTAACCATATGCAATGCTTTAAGTTATATCAGTTTTTAATAAAACTAACAAAATGCAATGCACTGAGTTATATCAGTTTTTAATAAAACTAACCATATGCAATGCTTTAAGTTATATCAGTTTTTAATAAAACTAACAAAATGCAATGCACTGAGTTATATCAGTTTTTAATAAAACTAACCATATGCAATGCTTTAAGTTATATCAGTTTTTAATAAAACTAACAAAATGCAATGCACTGAGTTATATCAGTTTTTAATAAAACTAACAAAATGCAATGCACTGAGTTATATCCGTTTTTAATAAAACTAACCATATGCAATGCTTTAAGTTATATCAGTTTTTAATAAAACTAACAAAATGCAATGCATTGAGTTATATCAGTTTTTAATAAAACTAACCATATGCAATGCTTTAAGTTATATCACTTTTTAATAAAACTAACAAAATGCAATGCACTGAGTTATATCAGTTTTTAATAAAACTAACCATATGCAATGCTTTAAGTTATATCAGTTTTTAATAAAACTAACAAAATGCAATGCACTGAGTTATATCAGTTTTTAATAAAACTAACCATATGCAATGCTTTAAGTTATATCAGTTTTTAATAAAACTAACAAAATGCAATGCATTGAGTTATATCAGTTTTTAATAAAACTAACCATATGCAATGCTTTAAGTTATATCAGTTTTTAATAAAACTAACAAAATGCAATGCACTGAGTTATATCAGTTTTTAATAAAACTAACCATATGCAATGCTTTAAGTTATATCAGTTTTTAATAAAACTAACAAAATGCAATGCACTGAGTTATATCAGTTTTTAATAAAACTAACCATATGCAATGCTTTAAGTTATATCACTTTTTAATAAAACTAACAAAATGCAATGCATTGAGTTATATCAGTTTTTAATAAAACTAACCATATGCAATGCTTTAAGTTATATCAGTTTTTAATAAAACTAACAAAATGCAATGCACTGAGTTATATCAGTTTTTAATAAAACTAACCATATGCAATGCTTTAAGTTATATCAGTTTTTAATAAAACTAACAAAATGCAATGCACTGAGTTATATCAGTTTTTAATAAAACTAACCATATGCAATGCTTTAAGTTATATCAGTTTTTAATAAAACTAACAAAATGCAATGCACTGAGTTATATCAGTTTTTAATAAAACTAACCATATGCAATGCTTTAAGTTATATCAGTTTTTAATAAAACTAACAAAATGCAATGCATTGAGTTATATCAGTTTTTAATAAAACTAACCATATGCAATGCTTTAAGTTATATCAGTTTTTAATAAAACTAACAAAATGCAATGCACTGAGTTATATCAGTTTTTAATAAAACTAACCATATGCAATGCTTTAAGTTATATCACTTTTTAATAAAACTAACAAAATGCAATGCATTGAGTTATATCAGTTTTTAATAAAACTAACCATATGCAATGCTTTAAGTTATATCAGTTTTTAATAAAACTAACAAAATGCAATGCACTGAGTTATATCAGTTTTTAATAAAACTAACCATATGCAATGCTTTAAGTTATATCAGTTTTTAATAAAACTAACAAAATGCAATGCACTGAGTTATATCAGTTTTTAATAAAACTAACCATATGCAATGCTTTAAGTTATATCACTTTTTAATAAAACTAACAAAATGCAATGCATTGAGTTATATCAGTTTTTAATAAAACTAACCATATGCAATGCTTTAAGTTATATCAGTTTTTAATAAAACAAACAAAATGCAATGCACTGAGTTATATCAGTTTTTAATAAAACTAACCATATGCAATGCTTTAAGTTATATCAGTTTTTAATAAAACTAACAAAATGCAATGCACTGAGTTATATCCGTTTTTAATAAAACTAACAAAATGCAATGCACTGAGTTATATCCGTTTTTAATAAAACTAACAAAATGCAATGCACTGAGTTATATCCGTTTTTAATAAAACTAACAAAATGCAATGCACTGAGTTATATCAGTTTTTAATAAAACTAACAAAATGCAATGCACTGAGTTATATCCGTTTTTAATAAAACTAACAAAATGCAATGCACTGAGTTATATCCGTTTTTAATAAAACTAACAAAATGCAATGCACTGAGTTATATCCGTTTTTAATAAAACTAACAAATGCAATGCACTGAGTTATATCAGTTTTTAATAAAACTAACAAAATGCAATGCACTGAGTTATATCCGTTTTTAATAAAACTAACAAAATGCAATGCACTGAGTTATATCAGTTTTTAATAAAACTAACCATATGCAATGCTTTAAGTTATATCACTTTTTAATAAAACTAACAAAATGCAATGCATTGAGTTATATCAGTTTTTAATAAAACTAACCATATGCAATGCTTTAAGTTATATCAGTTTTTAATAAAACTAACAAAATGCAATGCACTGAGTTATATCCGTTTTTAATAAAACTAACCATATGCAATGCTTTAAGTTATATCAGTTTTTAATAAAACTAACAAAATGCAATGCACTGAGTTATATCAGTTTTTAATAAAACTAACCATATGCAATGCTTTAAGTTATATCAGTTTTTAATAAAACTAACAAAATGCAATGCACTGAGTTATATCAGTTTTTAATAAAACTAACCATATGCAATGCTTTAAGTTATATCAGTTTTTAATAAAACTAACAAAATGCAATGCACTGAGTTATATCAGTTTTTAATAAAACTAACAAAATGCAATGCATTGAGTTATATCAGTTTTTAATAAAACTAACCATATGCAATGCTTTAAGTTATATCAGTTTTTAATAAAACTAACAAAATGCAATGCACTGAGTTATATCAGTTTTTAATAAAACTAACAAAATGCAATGCACTGAGTTATATCAGTTTTTAATAAAACTAACCATATGCAATGCTTTAAGTTATATCAGTTTTTAATAAAACTAACAAAATGCAATGCACTGAGTTATATCAGTTTTTAATAAACTAACAAAATGCAATGCATTGAGTTATATCAGTTTTTAATAAAACTAACCATATGCAATGCTTTAAGTTATATCAGTTTTTAATAAAACTAACAAAATGCAATGCATTGAGTTATATCAGTTTTTAATAAAACTAACCATATGCAATGCTTTAAGTTATATCAGTTTTTAATAAAACTAACAAAATGCAATGCACTGAGTTATATCAGTTTTTAATAAAACTAACAAAATGCAATGCATTGAGTTATATCAGTTTTTAATAAAACTAACCATATGCAATGCTTTAAGTTATATCAGTTTTTAATAAAACTAACAAAATGCAATGCACTGAGTTATATCAGTTTTTAATAAAACTAACAAAATGCAATGCATTGAGTTATATCAGTTTTTAATAAAACTAACCATATGCAATGCTTTAAGTTATATCAGTTTTTAATAAAACTAACAAAATGCAATGCACTGAGTTATATCAGTTTTTAATAAAACTAACAAAATGCAATGCATTGAGTTATATCAGTTTTTAATAAAACTAACCATATGCAATGCTTTAAGTTATATCAGTTTTTAATAAAACTAACAAAATGCAATGCACTGAGTTATATCAGTTTTTAATAAAACTAACAAAATGCAATGCATTGAGTTATATCAGTTTTTAATAAAACTAACCATATGCAATGCTTTAAGTTATATCAGTTTTTAATAAAACTAACCATATGCAATGCTTTAAGTTATATCAGTTTTTAATAAAACTAACAAAATGCAATGCACTGAGTTATATCAGTTTTTAATAAAACTAACCATATGCAATGCTTTAAGTTATATCAGTTTTTAATAAAACTAACAAAATGCAATGCACTGAGTTATATCAGTTTTTAATAAAACTATCAAAATGCAATGCATTGAGTTATATCAGTTTTTAATAAAACTAACCATATGCAATGCTTTAAGTTATATCAGTTTTTAATAAAACTAACAAAATGCAATGCACTGAGTTATATCAGTTTTTAATAAAACTAACCATATGCAATGCTTTAAGTTATATCAGTTTTTAATAAAACTAACAAAATGCAATGCACTGAGTTATATCAGTTTTTAATAAAACTAACCATATGCAATGCTTTAAGTTATATCAGTTTTTAATAAAACTAACAAAATGCAATGCACTGAGTTATATCAGTTTTTAATAAAACTAACCATATGCAATGCTTTAAGTTATATCAGTTTTTAATAAAACTAACAAAATGCAATGCACTGAGTTATATCAGTTTTTAATAAAACTAACCATATGCAATGCTTTAAGTTATATCAGTTTTTAATAAAACTAACAAAATGCAATGCACTGAGTTATATCAGTTTTTAATAAAACTAACCATATGCAATGCTTTAAGTTATATCAGTTTTTAATAAAACTAACAAAATGCAATGCACTGAGTTATATCAGTTTTTAATAAAACTAACCATATGCAATGCTTTAAGTTATATCAGTTTTTAATAAAACTAACAAAATGCAATGCACTGAGTTATATCAGTTTTTAATAAAACTAACCATATGCAATGCTTTAAGTTATATCAGTTTTTAATAAAACTAACAAAATGCAATGCACTGAGTTATATCAGTTTTTAATAAAACTAACAAAATGCAATGCATTGAGTTATATCAGTTTTTAATAAAACTAACCATATGCAATGCTTTAAGTTATATCAGTTTTTAATAAAACTAACAAAATGCAATGCACTGAGTTATATCAGTTTTTAATAAAACTAACCATATGCAATGCTTTAAGTTATATCAGTTTTTAATAAAACTAACAAAATGCAATGCACTGAGTTATATCAGTTTTTAATAAAACTAACCATATGCAATGCTTTAAGTTATATCAGTTTTTAATAAAACTAACAAAATGCAATGCACTGAGTTATATCAGTTTTTAATAAAACTAACCATATGCAATGCTTTAAGTTATATCAGTTTTTAATAAAACTAACAAAATGCAATGCACTGAGTTATATCAGTTTTTAATAAAACTAACAAAATGCAATGCATTGAGTTATATCAGTTTTTAATAAAACTAACCATATGCAATGCTTTAAGTTATATCAGTTTTTAATAAAACTAACAAAATGCAATGCACTGAGTTATATCAGTTTTTAATAAAACTAACCATATGCAATGCTTTAAGTTATATCAGTTTTTAATAAAACTAACAAAATGCAATGCACTGAGTTATATCAGTTTTTAATAAAACTAACCATATGCAATGCTTTAAGTTATATCAGTTTTTAATAAAACTAACAAAATGTAATGCACTGAGTTATATCAGTTTTTAATAAAACTAACCATATGCAATGCTTTAAGTTATATCAGTTTTTAATAAAACTAACAAAATGCAATGCACTGAGTTATATCAGTTTTTAATAAAACTAACAAAATGCAATGCATTGAGTTATATCAGTTTTTAATAAAACTAACCATATGCAATGCTTTAAGTTATATCAGTTTTTAATAAAACTAACAAAATGCAATGCACTGAGTTATATCAGTTTTTAATAAAACTAACAAAATGCAATGCATTGAGTTATATCAGTTTTTAATAAAACTAACCATATGCAATGCTTTAAGTTATATCAGTTTTTAATAAAACTAACAAAATGCAATGCACTGAGTTATATCAGTTTTTAATAAAACTAACCATATGCAATGCTTTAAGTTATATCAGTTTTTAATAAAACTAACAAAATGCAATGCACTGAGTTATATCAGTTTTTAATAAAACTAACCATATGCAATGCTTTAAGTTATATCAGTTTTTAATAAAACTAACAAAATGCAATGCACTGAGTTATATCAGTTTTTAATAAAACTAACCATATGCAATGCTTTAAGTTATATCAGTTGTTAATAAAACTAACAAAATGCAATGCATTGAGTTATATCAGTTTTTAATAAAACTAACCATATGCAATGCTTTAAGTTATATCAGTTTTTAATAAAACTAACAAAATGCAATGCACTGAGTTATATCAGTTTTTAATAAAACTAACCATATGCAATGCTTTAAGTTATATCAGTTTTTAATAAAACTAACAAAATGCAATGCACTGAGTTATATCAGTTTTTAATAAAACTAACCATATGCAATGCTTTAAGTTATATCAGTTTTTAATAAAACTAACAAAATGCAATGCATTGAGTTATATCAGTTTTTAATAAAACTAACCATATGCAATGCTTTAAGTTATATCAGTTTTTAATAAAACTAACAAAATGCAATGCACTGAGTTATATCCGTTTTTAATAAAACTAACCATATGCAATGCTTTAAGTTATATCAGTTTTTAATAAAACTAACAAAATGCAATGCACTGAGTTATATCCGTTTTTAATAAAACTAACAAAATGCAATGCACTGAGTTATATCAGTTTTTAATAAAACTAACCATATGCAATGCTTTAAGTTATATCACTTTTTAATAAAACTAACAAAATGCAATGCATTGAGTTATATCAGTTTTTAATAAAACTAACCATATGCAATGCTTTAAGTTATATCAGTTTTTAATAAAACTAACAAAATGCAATGCACTGAGTTATATCAGTTTTTAATAAAACTAACCATATGCAATGCTTTAAGTTATATCCGTTTTTAATAAAACTAACAAAATGCAATGCACTGAGTTATATCCGTTTTTAATAAAACTAACAAAATGCAATGCACTGAGTTATATCCGTTTTTAATAAAACTAACAAAATGCAATGCACTGAGTTATATCAGTTTTTAATAAAACTAACCATATGCAATGCTTTAAGTTATATCACTTTTTAATAAAACTAACAAAATGCAATGCATTGAGTTATATCAGTTTTTAATAAAACTAACCATATGCAATGCTTTAAGTTATATCAGTTTTTAATAAAACTAACAAAACGCAATGCACTGAGTTATATCAGTTTTTAATAAAACTAACCATATGCAATGCTTTAAGTTATATCAGTTTTTAATAAAACTAACCATATGTAATGCTTTAAGTTATATCAGTTTTTAATAAAACTAACAAAATGCAATGCACTGAGTTATATCAGTTTTTAATAAAACTAACCACATGCAATGCTTTAAGTTATATCAGTTTTTAATAAAACTAACAAAATGCAATGCACTGAGTTATATCAGTTTTTAATAAAACTAACCATATGCCATGCCTTAAGTTATATCAGTTTTTAATAAAACTAACAAAATGCAATGCACTGAGTTATATCAGTTTTTAATAAAACTAACCATATGCAATGCTTTAAGTTATATCAGTTTTTAATAAAACTAACAAAATGCAATGCACTGAGTTATATCAGTTTTTAATAAAACTAACCATATGCAATGCACTGAGTTATATCAGTTTTTAATAAAACTAACCACATGCCATGCCTTAAGTTATATCAGTTTTTAATAAAACTAACAAAATGCAATGCACTGAGTTATATCAGTTTTTAATAAAACTAACCATATGTAATGCTTTAAGTTATATCAGTTTTTAATAAAACTAACAAAATGCAATGCACTGAGTTATATCAGTTTTTAATAAAACTAACCACATGCAATGCTTTAAGTTATATCAGTTTTTAATAAAACTAACAAAATGCAATGCACTGAGTTATATCAGTTTTTAATAAAACTAACCATATGCCATGCCTTAAGTTATATCAGTTTTTAATAAAACTAACAAAATGCAATGCATTGAGTTATATCAGTTTTTAATAAAACTAACCATATGCAATGCACTGAGTTATATCAGTTTTTAATAAAACTAACCATATGCAATGCTTTAAGTTATATCAGTTTTTAATAAAACTAACAAAATGCAATGCACTGAGTTATATCAGTTTTTAATAAAACTAACCATATGCAATGCACTGAGTTATATCAGTTTTTAATAAAACTAACCATATGCATGCCTTAAGTTATATCAGTTTTTAATAAAACTAACAAAATGCAATGCACTGAGTTATATCAGTTTTTAATAAAACTAACCATATGCAATGCTTTAAGTTATATCAGTTTTTAATAAAACTAACAAAATGCAATGCATTGAGTTATATCAGTTTTTAATAAAACTAACCATATGCAATGCACTGAGTTATATCAGTTTTTAATAAAACTAACCATATGCAATGCTTTAAGTTATATCAGTTTTTAATAAAACTAACAAAATGCAATGCACTGAGTTATGTCAGTTTTTAATAAAACTAACCATATGCAATGCACTGAGTTATATCAGTTTTTAATAAAACTAACCATATGCCATGCCTTAAGTTATATCAGTTTTTAATAAAACTAACAAAATGCAATGCACTGAGTTATATCAGTTTTTAATAAAACTAACCATATGCAATGCTTTAAGTTATATCAGTTTTTAATAAAACTAACCATATGTAATGCTTTAAGTTATATCAGTTTTTAATAAAACTAACAAAATGCAATGCACTGAGTTACATCAGTTTTTAATAAAACTAACCATATGCCATGCCTTAAGTTATATCAGTTTTTAATAAAACTAACAAAATGCAATGCATTGAGTTATATCAGTTTTTAATAAAACTAACCATATGCAATGCACTGAGTTATATCAGTTTTTAATAAAACTAACAAAATGCAATGCACTGAGTTATATCAGTTTTTAATAAAACTAACCATATGCCATGCCTTAACTTATATCAGTTTTTAATAAAACTAACAAAATGCAATGCACTGAGTTATATCAGTTTTTAATAAAACTAACCATATGCAATGCACTGAGTTATATCAGTTTTTAATAAAACTAACCATATGCAATGCTTTAAGTTATATCAGTTTTTAATAAAACTAACCATATGCCATGCCTTAAGTTATATCAGTTTTTAATAAAACTAACAAAATGCAATGCACTGAGTTATATCCGTTTTTAATAAAACTAACCATATGCAATGCTTTAAGTTATATCAGTTTTTAATAAAACTAACCATATGTAATGCTTTAAGTTATATCAGTTTTTAATAAAACTAACAAAATGCAATGCACTGAGTTATATCAGTTTTTAATAAAACTAACCACATGCAATGCTTTAAGTTATATCAGTTTTTAATAAAACTAACAAAATGCAATGCACTGAGTTATATCAGTTTTTAATAAAACTAACCATATGCAATGCACTGAGTTATATCAGTTTTTAATAAAACTAACCATATGCAATGCTTTAAGTTATATCAGTTTTTAATAAAACTAACAAAATGCAATGCACTGAGTTATATCAGTTTTTAATAAAACTAACCATATGCAATGCATTGAGTTATATCAGTTTTTAATAAAACTAACAAAATGCAATGCACTGAGTTGTATCAGTTTTTAATAAAACTAACAAAATGCAATGCACTGAGTTATATCAGTTTTTAATAAAACTAACCATATGCAATGCTTTAAGTTATATCAGTTGTTAATAAAACTAACAAAATGCAATGCATTGAGTTATATCAGTTTTTAATAAAACTAACCATATGCAATGCACTGAGTTATATCAGTTTTTAATAAAACTAACAAAATGCAATGCACTGAGTTATATCAGTTTTTAATAAAACTAACCATATGCCATGCCTTAACTTATATCAGTTTTTAATAAAACTAACAAAATGCAATGCACTGAGTTGTATCAGTTTTTAATAAAACTAACAAAATGCAATGCACTGAGTTATATCAGTTTTTAATAAAACTAACCATATGCAATGCTTTAAGTTATATCAGTTGTTAATAAAACTAACAAAATGCAATGCATTGAGTTATATCAGTTTTTAATAAAACTAACCATATGCAATGCACTGAGTTATATCAGTTTTTAATAAAACTAACAAAATGCAATGCACTGAGTTATATCAGTTTTTAATAAAACTAACCATATGCCATGCCTTAACTTATATCAGTTTTTAATAAAACTAACAAAATGCAATGCACTGAGTTGTATCAGTTTTTAATAAAACTAACCATATGCAATGCACTGAGTTATATCAGTTTTTAATAAAACTAACCATATGCAATGCTTTAAGTTATATCAGTTTTTAATAAAACTAACAAAATGCAATGCACTGAGTTATATCAGTTTTTAATAAAACTCACCATATGCAATGCACTGAGTTATATCAGTTTTTAATAAAACTAACCATATGCCATGCCTTAAGTTATATCAGTTTTTAATAAAACTAACAAAATGCAATGCACTGAGTTATATCAGTTTTTAATAAAACTCACCATATGCAATGCACTGAGTTATATCAGTTTTTAATAAAACTAACCATATGCCATGCCTTAAGTTATATCAGTTTTTAATAAAACTAACAAAATGCAATGCACTGAGTTATATCAGTTTTCAATAAAACTAACCATATGCAATGCACTGAGTTATATCAGTTTTTAAAAAAACTAACCATATGCAATGCACTGAGTTATATCAGTTTTCAATAAAACTAACCATATGCAATGCACTGAGTTATATCAGTTTTTAATAAAACTAACCATATGCCATGCCTTAAGTTATATCAGTTTTTAATAAAACTAACAAAATTCAATGCACTGAGTTATATCAGTTTTTAATAAAACTAACCATATGCCATGCCTTAACTTATATCAGTTTTTAATAAAACTAACAAAATGCAATGCACTGAGTTGTATCAGTTTTTAATAAAACTAACAAAATGCAATGCACTGAGTTATATCCGTTTTTAATAAAACTAACCATATGCAATGCACTGAGTTATATCAGTTTTTTATAAAACTAACCTATGTCCATGCCTTAAGTTATATCAGGTTTTTAATAAAACATAACAAAAAGCAATGCATCTGAGTTATATCAGTTTTAATAAAAACTAACCATATGCCATGCTTTAAGTTATATCGTTTTTTATAAAACTAACAAAATGCAATGCACTGATTATATCAGTTTTTAATAAAACTAACCATATGCAATGCTTTAAGTTATATCAGTTTTTAATAAAACTAACAAAATGCAATGCACTGAGTTATATCAGTTTTAATAAAACTAACCATATGCAATGCTTTAAGTTATATCAGTTTTTAATAAAACTAACAAAATGCAATGCACTGAAGTTATATCAGTTTTTAATAAAACTAACAATATGCAATGCACTGAGTTATATCAGTTTTTAATAAAACTAACCATTATGCAATGCTTTAAGTTATATCAGTTTTTAATAAAACTAACAAAATGCAATGCATGAGTTATATCAGTTTTTAATAAAACTAACCATATGCAATGCTTTAAGTTATATCAGTTTTTAATAAAACTAACAAAATGCAATGCACTGAGTTATATCAGTTTTTAATAAAAACTAACCATATGCAATGCTTTAGAGTTATATCAGTTTTTAATAAAACTAAAATATGCAATGCACTGAGTTATATCCGTTTTTAATAAAACTATCCATATGCAATGCACTGAGTTATATCAGTTTTTAATAAAACTAACCATATGCCATGCCTTAAGTTATATCAGTTTTTAATAAAACTAACAAAATGCAATGCACTGAGTTATATCAGTTTTTAATAAAACTAACCATATGCAATGCTTTAAGTTATATCAGTTTTTAATAAAACTAACAAAATGCAATGCACTGAGTTATATCAGTTTTTAATAAAACTAACCATATGCAATGCTTTAAGTTATATCAGTTTTTAATAAACTAACAAATGCAATGCACTGAGTTATATCAGTTTTTAATAAAACTAACCATATGCAATGCCTTAAGTTATATCAGTTTTTAATAAAACTAACAAAATGCAATGCACTGAGTTATATCAGTTTTTAATAAAACTAACCATATGCAATGCTTTAAGTTATATCAGTTTTTAATAAACTAACAAAATGCAATGCACTGAGTTATATCAGTTTTTAATAAAACTAACCATATGCAATGCTTTAAGTTATATCAGTTTTTAATAAAACTAACAAAATGCAATGCACTGAGTTATATCAGTTTTAATAAAACTAACCATATGCAATGCTTTAAGTTATATCAGTTTTTTAATAAAACTAACAAAATGCAATGCACTGAGTTATATCAGTTTTTAATAAAACTAACCATATGCAATGCTTTAAGTTATATCAGTTTTTAATAAAACTAACAAAATGCAATGCACTGAGTTATATCAGTTTTTAATAAAACTAACCATATGCAATGCTTTAAGTTATATCAGTTTTTAATAAAACTAACAAAATGCAATGCACTGAGTTATATCAGTTTTTAATAAAACTAACCATATGTCAATGCTTTAAGTTATATCAGTTTTTAATAAAACTAACAAAATGCAATGCACTGAGTTATATCAGTTTTTAATAAAACTAACCATATTGCAATGCTTTAAGTTATATCAGTTTTTAATAAAACTAACAAAATGCAATGCACTGAGTTATATCAGTTTTTAATAAAACTAACCATATGTAATGCTTTAAGTTATATCAGTTTTTAATAAAACTAACAAAATGCAATGCACTGAGTTATATCAGTTTTTAATAAAACTAACCATATGCAATGCTTTAAGTTATATCAGTTTTTAATAAAACTAACAAAATGCAATGCACTGAGTTATATCAGTTTTTAATAAAACTAACCATATGCAATGCTTTAAGTTATATCAGTTTTTAATAAAACTAACAAAATGCAATGCACTGAGTTATATCAGTTTTTAATAAAACTAACCATATGCAATGCTTTAAGTTATATCAGTTTTTAATAAAACTAACAAAATGCAATGCACTGAGTTATATCAGTTTTTAATAAAACTAACCATATGTAATGCTTTAAGTTATATCAGTTTTTAATAAAACTAACAAAATGCAATGCACTGAGTTATATCAGTTTTTAATAAAACTAACCATATGCAATGCTTTAAGTTATATCAGTTTTTAATAAAACTAACAAAATGCAATGCACTGAGTTATATCAGTTTTTAATAAAACTAACCATATGCAATGCTTTAAGTTATATCAGTTTTTAATAAAACTAACAAAATGCAATGCACTGAGTTATATCAGTTTTTAATAAAACTAACCATATGTAATGCTTTAAGTTATATCAGTTTTTAATAAAACTAACAAAATGCAATGCACTGAGTTATATCAGTTTTTAATAAAACTAACCATATGCAATGCTTTAAGTTATATCAGTTTTTAATAAAACTAACAAAATGCAATGCATTGAGTTATATCAGTTTTTAATAAAACTAACCATATGTAATGCTTTAAGTTATATCAGTTTTTAATAAAACTAACAAAATGCAATGCACTGAGTTATATCAGTTTTTAATAAAACTAACCATATGTAATGCTTTAAGTTATATCAGTTTTTAATAAAACTAACAAAATGCAATGCACTGAGTTATATCAGTTTTTAATAAAACTAACCATATGCAATGCTTTAAGTTATATCAGTTTTTAATAAAACTAACAAAATGCAATGCACTGAGTTATATCAGTTTTTAATAAAACTAACCATATGTAATGCCTTTAAGTTATATCAGTTTTTAATAAAACTAACAAAATGCAATGCACTGAGTTATATCAGTTTTTAATAAAACTAACCATATGTAATGCTTTAAGTTATATCAGTTTTTAATAAAACTAACAAAATGCAATGCACTGAGTTATATCAGTTTTAATAAAACTAACCATATGCAATGCTTTAAGTTATATCAGTTTTTAATAAAACTAACAAAATGCAATGCACTGAGTTATATCAGTTTTTAATAAAACTAACCATATGCTAATGCCTTTAAGTTATATCAGTTTTTAATAAAACTAACAAAATGCAATGCACTGAGTTATATCAGTTTTTAATAAAACTAACCATATGCAATGCTTTAAGTTATATCAGTTTTTAATAAAACTAACAAAATGCAATGCACTGAGTTATATCAGTTTTTAATAAAACTAACCATATGCAATGCTTAAGTTATATCAGTTTTTAATAAAACTAACAAATGCAATGCACTGAGTTATATCAGTTTTTAATAAAACTAACCATATGTAATGCTTTAAGTTATATCAGTTTTTAATAAAACTAACAAAATGCAATGCACTGAGTTATATCAGTTTTTAATAAAACTAACCATATGCAATGCTTTAAGTTATATCAGTTTTTAATAAAACTAACAAAATGCAATGCACTGAGTTATATCAGTTTTTAATAAAACTAACCATATGCAATGCTTTAAGTTATATCAGTTTTAATAAAACTAACAAAATGCAATGCACTGAGTTATATCAGTTTTTAATAAAACTAACCATATGCAATGCTTTAAGTTATATCAGTTTTTAATAAAACTAACAAAATGCAATGCACTGAGTTATATCAGTTTTTAATAAAACTAACCATATGTAATGCTTTAAGTTATATCAGTTTTTAATAAAACTAACAAAATGCAATGCACTGAGTTATATCAGTTTTTAATAAAACTAACCATATGTAATGCTTTAAGTTATATCAGTTTTTAATAAAACTAACAAAATGCAATGCACTGAGTTATATCAGTTTTTAATAAAACTAACCATATGCAATGCTTTAAGTTATATCAGTTTTTAATAAAACTAACAAAATGCAATGCACTGAGTTATATCAGTTTTTAATAAAACTAACCATATGCAATGCTTTAAGTTATATCAGTTTTTAATAAAACTAACAAAATGCAATGCACTGAGTTATATCAGTTTTTAATAAAACTAACCATATGTAATGCTTTAAGTTATATCAGTTTTTAATAAAACTAACAAATGCAATGCACTGAGTTATATCAGTTTTTAATAAAACTAACCATATGCTAATGCTTTAAGTTATATCAGTTTTTAATAAAACTAACAAAATGCAATGCACTGAGTTATATCAGTTTTTAATAAAACTAACCATATGCAATGCATGAGTTATATCAGTTTTTAATAAAACTAACCATATGCAATGCCTTAGTTATATCAGTTTTTAATAAAACTAACAAATGCAATGCACTGAGTTATATCAGTTTTTAATAAAACTAACCATATGCAATGCTTTAAGTTATATCAGTTTTTAATAAAACTAACAAAATGCAATGCACTGAGTTATATCAGTTTTTAATAAAACTAACCATATGCAATGCTTTAAGTTATATCAGTTTTTAATAAAACTAACAAAATGCAATGCACTGAGTTATATCAGTTTTTAATAAAACTAACCATATGTAATGCTTTAAGTTATATCAGTTTTTAATAAAACTAACAAAATGCAATGCACTGAGTTATATCAGTTTTTAATAAAACTAACCATATGCAATGCTTTAAGTTATATCAGTTTTTAATAAAACTAACAAAATGCAATGCACTGAGTTATATCAGTTTTTAATAAAACTAACCATATGCAATGCTTTAAGTTATATCAGTTTTTAATAAAACTAACAAAATGCAATGCACTGAGTTATATCAGTTTTTAATAAAACTAACCATATGCAATGCTTTAAGTTATATCAGTTTTTAATAAAACTAACAAAATGCAATGCACTGAGTTATATCAGTTTTTAATAAAACTAACCATATGCAATGCTTTAAGTTATATCAGTTTTTTAATAAAACTAACAAAATGCAATGCACTGAGTTATATCAGTTTTTAATAAAACTAACCATATGTAATGCTTTAAGTTATATCAGTTTTTAATAAAACTAACAAAATGCAATGCACTGAGTTATATCAGTTTTTAATAAAACTAACCATATGCAATGCTTTAAGTTATATCAGTTTTTAATAAAACTAACAAAATGCAATGCACTGAGTTATATCAGTTTTTAATAAAACTAACCATATGTAATGCTTTAAGTTATATCAGTTTTTAATAAAACTAACAAAATGCAATGCACTTGAGTTATATCAGTTTTTAATAAAACTAACCATATGCTAATGCTTTAAGTTATATCAGTTTTTAATAAAACTAACAAAATGCAATGCACTGAGTTATATCAGTTTTTAATAAAACTAACCATATGCAATGCTTTAAGTTATATCAGTTTTTAATAAAACTAACAAAATGCAATGCACTGAGTTATATCAGTTTTTAATAAAACTAACCATATGTAATGCTTTAAGTTATATCAGTTTTTAATAAAACTAACAAAATGCAATGCATGAGTTATATCAGTTTTTAATAAAACTAACCATATGCAATGCTTTAAGTTATATCAGTTTTTAATAAAACTAACAAAATGCAATGCACTGAGTTATATCAGTTTTTAATAAAACTAACATATGTAATGCTTTAAGTTATATCAGTTTTTAATAAAACTAACCATATGCTAATGCTTTAAGTTATATCAGTTTTTAATAAAACTAACAAAATGCAATGCACTGAGTTATATCAGTTTTTAATAAAACTAACCATATGCTAATGCTTTAAGTTATATCAGTTTTTAATAAAACTAACAAAATGCAATGCACTGAGTTATATCAGTTTTTAATAAAACTAACCATATGTAATGCTTTAAGTTATATCAGTTTTTAATAAAACTAACAAAATGCAATGCACTGAGTTATATCAGTTTTTAATAAAACTAACCATATGCAATGCTTTAAGTTATATCAGTTTTTAATAAAACTAACAAAATGCAATGCACTGAGTTATATCAGTTTTTAATAAAACTAACCATATGCAATGCTTTAAGTTATATCAGTTTTTAATAAAACTAACAAAATGCAATGCACTGAGTTATATCAGTTTTTAATAAAACTAACCATATGTAATGCTTTAAGTTATATCAGTTTTTAATAAAACTAACAAAATGCAATGCACTGAGTTATATCAGTTTTTAATAAAACTAACCATATGTAATGCTTTAAGTTATATCAGTTTTTAATAAAACTAACAAAATGCAATGCACTGAGTTATATCAGTTTTTAATAAAACTAACCATATGCAATGCTTTAAGTTATATCAGTTTTTAATAAAACTAACAAAATGCAATGCACTGAGTTATATCAGTTTTTAATAAAACTAACCATATGTAATGCTTTAAGTTATATCAGTTTTTAATAAAACTAACAAAATGCAATGCACTGAGTTATATCAGTTTTTAATAAAACTAACCATATGCTAATGCTTTAAGTTATATCAGTTTTTAATAAAACTAACAAAATGCAATGCACTGAGTTATATCAGTTTTTAATAAAACTAACCATATGTAATGCTTTAAGTTATATCAGTTTTTAATAAAACTAACAAAATGCAATGCATTGAGTTATATCAGTTTTTAATAAAACTAACCATATGCAATGCTTTAAGTTATATCAGTTTTTAATAAAACTAACAAAATGCAATGCACTGAGTTATATCAGTTTTTAATAAAACTAACCACATGTAATGCTTTAAGTTATATCAGTTTTTAATAAAACTAACCATATGTAATGCTTTAAGTTATATCAGTTTTTAATAAAACTAACAAAATGCAATGCACTGAGTTATATCAGTTTTTAATAAAACTAACCATATGCAATGCTTTAAGTTATATCAGTTTTTAATAAAACTAACAAAATGCAATGCACTTGAGTTATATCAGTTTTTAATAAAACTAACCATATGCAATGCTTTAAGTTATATCAGTTTTTAATAAAACTAACAAAATGCAATGCACTGAGTTATATCAGTTTTTAATAAAACTAACCATATGCAATGCTTTAAGTTATATCAGTTTTTAATAAAACTAACCATATGTAATGCCTTTAAGTTATATCAGTTTTTAATAAAACTAACAAAATGCAATGCATTGAGTTATATCAGTTTTTAATAAAACTAACCATATGCAATGCTTTAAGTTATATCAGTTTTTAATAAAACTAACAAAATGCAATGCATTGAGTTATATCAGTTTTTAATAAAACTAACCATATGTAATGCTTTAAGTTATATCAGTTTTTAATAAAACTAACAAAATGCAATGCACTGAGTTATATCAGTTTTTAATAAAACTAACCATATGCAATGCTTTAAGTTATATCAGTTTTTAATAAAACTAACAAAATGCAATGCACTGAGTTATATCAGTTTTTAATAAAACTAACCATATGTAATGCTTTAAGTTATATCAGTTTTTAATAAAACTAACCATATGCAATGCTTTAAGTTATATCAGTTTTTAATAAAACTAACAAAATGCAATGCACTGAGTTATATCAGTTTTTAATAAAACTAACCATATGCAATGCTTTAAGTTATATCAGTTTTTAATAAAACTAACAAAATGCAATGCATTGAGTTATATCAGTTTTTAATAAAACTAACCATATGTAATGCTTTAAGTTATATCAGTTTTTAATAAAACTAACAAAATGCAATGCATTGAGTTATATCAGTTTTTAATAAAACTAACCATATGCAATGCTTTAAGTTATATCAGTTTTTAATAAAACTAACAAAATGCAATGCACTGAGTTATATCAGTTTTTAATAAAACTAACCATATGCAATGCTTTAAGTTATATCAGTTTTTAATAAAACTAACAAAATGCAATGCATTGAGTTATATCAGTTTTTAATAAAACTAACAAAATGCAATGCATTGAGTTATATCAGTTTTTAATAAAACTAACCATATGTAATGCTTTAAGTTATATCAGTTTTTAATAAAACTAACAAAATGCAATGCATTGAGTTATATCAGTTTTTAATAAAACTAACCATATGTAATGCTTTAAGTTATATCAGTTTTTAATAAAACTAACAAAATGCAATGCACTGAGTTATATCAGTTTTTAATAAAACTAACCATATGCAATGCTTTAAGTTATATCAGTTTTTAATAAAACTAACAAAATGCAATGCATTGAGTTATATCAGTTTTTAATAAAACTAACCATATGTAATGCTTTAAGTTATATCAGTTTTTAATAAAACTAACAAAATGCAATGCATTGAGTTATATCAGTTTTTAATAAAACTAACCATATGCAATGCTTTAAGTTATATCAGTTTTTAATAAAACTAACAAAATGCAATGCCCTGAGTTATATCAGTTTTTAATAAAACTAACCATATGTAATGCTTTAAGTTATATCAGTTTTTAATAAAACTAACCATATGTAATGCTTTAAGTTATATCAGTTTTTAATAAAACTAACAAAATGCAATGCACTGAGTTATATCAGTTTTTAATAAAACTAACCATATGCAATGCTTTAAGTTATATCAGTTTTTAATAAAACTAACAAAATGCAATGCATTGAGTTATATCAGTTTTTAATAAAACTAACCATATGTAATGCTTTAAGTTATATCAGTTTTTAATAAAACTAACAAAATGCAATGCATTGAGTTATATCAGTTTTTAATAAAACTAACCATATGTAATGCTTTAAGTTATATCAGTTTTTAATAAAACTAACAAAATGCAATGCATTGAGTTATATCAGTTTTTAATAAAACTAACCATATGCAATGCTTTAAGTTATATCAGTTTTTAATAAAACTAACAAAATGCAATGCACTGAGTTATATCAGTTTTTAATAAAACTAACCATATGTAATGCTTTAAGTTATATCAGTTTTTAATAAAACTAACAAAATGCAATGCACTGAGTTATATCAGTTTTTAATAAAACTAACCATATGTAATGCTTTAAGTTATATCAGTTTTTAATAAAACTAACAAAATGCAATGCACTGAGTTATATCAGTTTTTAATAAAACTAACCATATGCAATGCTTTAAGTTATATCAGTTTTTAATAAAACTAACAAAATGCAATGCACTGAGTTATATCAGTTTTTAATAAAACTAACCACATGCAATGCTTTAAGTTATATCAGTTTTTAATAAAACTAACAAAATGCAATGCATTGAATTATATCAGTTTTTAATAAAACTAACCATATGTAATGCTTTAAGTTATATCAGTTTTTAATAAAACTAACAAAATGCAATGCACTGAGTTATATCAGTTTTTAATAAAACTAACCATATGTAATGCTTTAAGTTATATCAGTTTTTAATAAAACTAACAAAATGCAATGCACTGAGTTATATCAGTTTTTAATAAAACTAACCATATGCCATGCCTTAAGTTATATCAGTTTTTAATAAAACTAACAAAATGCAATGCACTGAGTTATATCAGTTTTTAATAAAACTAACCATATGTAATGCTTTAAGTTATATCAGTTTTTAATAAAACTAACAAAATGCAATGCACTGAGTTATATCAGTTTTTAATAAAACTAACCATATGCAATGCTTTAAGTTATATCAGTTTTTAATAAAACTAACAAAATGCAATGCACTGAGTTATATCAGTTTTTAATAAAACTAACCATATGTAATGCTTTAAGTTATATCAGTTTTTAATAAAACTAACAAAATGCAATGCACTGAGTTATATCAGTTTTTAATAAAACTAACAAAATGCAATGCACTGAGTTATATCAGTTTTTAATAAAACTAACCATATGTAATGCTTTAAGTTATATCAGTTTTTAATAAAGCTAACAAAATGCAATGCACTGAGTTATATCAGTTTTTAATAAAACTAACCATATGCCATGCCTTAAGTTATATCAGTTTTTAATAAAACTAACAAAATGCAATGCACTGAGTTATATCAGTTTTTAATAAAACTAACCATATGTAATGCTTTAAGTTATATCAGTTTTTAATAAAACTAACAAAATGCAATGCACTGAGTTATATCAGTTTTTAATAAAACTAACCATATGCAATGCTTTAAGTTATATCAGTTTTTAATAAAACTAACAAAATGCAATGCACTGAGTTATATCAGTTTTTAATAAAACTAACCATATGTAATGCTTTAAGTTATATCAGTTTTTAATAAAACTAACAAAATGCAATGCACTGAGTTATATCAGTTTTTAATAAAACTAACAAAATGCAATGCACTGAGTTATATCCGTTTTTAATAAAACTATCCAAATGCAATGCACTGAGTTATATCAGTTTTTAATAAAACTAACCATATGCCATGCCTTAAGTTATATCAGTTTTTAATAAAACTAACAAAATGCAATGCACTGAGTTATATCAGTTTTTAATAAAACTAACAAAATGCAATGCACTGAGTTATATCAGTTTTTAATAAAACTAACCATATGCCATGCCTTAAGTTATATCAGTTTTTAATAAAACTAACAAAATGCAATGCTTTAAGTTATATCAGTTTTTAATAAAACTAACAAAATGCAATGCACTGAGTTATATCAGTTTTTAATAAAACTAACCACATGCAATGCTTTAAGTTATATCAGTTTTTAATAAAACTAACAAAATGCAATGCATTGAGTTATATCAGTTTTTAATAAAACTAACCATATGTAATGCTTTAAGTTATATCAGTTTTTAATAAAACTAACAAAATGCAATGCATTGAGTTATATCAGTTTTTAATAAAACTAACCATATGCAATGCTTTAAGTTATATCAGTTTTTAATAAAACTAACAAAATGCAATGCACTGAGTTATATCAGTTTTTAATAAAACTAACCATATGTAATGCTTTAAGTTATATCAGTTTTTAATAAAACTAACAAAATGCAATGCATTGAGTTATATCAGTTTTTAATAAAACTAACCATATGCAATGCTTTAAGTTATATCAGTTTTTAATAAAACTAACAAAATGCAATGCACTGAGTTATATCAGTTTTTAATAAAACTAACCATATGTAATGCTTTAAGTTATATCAGTTTTTAATAAAACTAACCATATGTAATGCTTTAAGT
Organism: Ceratitis rosa; assembly: GCA_037013455.1. Lineage (NCBI taxonomy): Eukaryota > Metazoa > Arthropoda > Insecta > Diptera > Tephritidae > Ceratitis > Ceratitis rosa. The sequence goes on from JAWMAG010000356.1 coordinate 28,203, forward strand.
TATATCAGTTTTTAATAAAACTAACAAAATGCAATGCACTGAGTTATATCAGTTTTTAATAAAACTAACCATATGCAATGCTTTAAGTTATATCAGTTTTTAATAAAACTAACAAAATGCAATGCATTGAGTTATATCAGTTTTTAATAAAACTAACCATATGCAATGCTTTAAGTTATATCAGTTTTTAATAAAACTAACAAAATGCAATGCACTGAGTTATATCAGTTTTTAATAAAACTAACCATATGCAATGCTTTAAGTTATATCAGTTTTTAATAAAACTAACAAAATGCAATGCACTGAGTTATATCCGTTTTTAATAAAACTAACCATATGCAATGCACTGAGTTATATCAGTTTTTAATAAAACTAACCATATGCAATGCTTTAAGTTATATCACTTTTTAATAAAACTAACAAAATGCAATGCACTGAGTTATATCAGTTTTTAATAAAACTAACCATATGCAATGCTTTAAGTTATATCAGTTTTTAATAAAACTAACAAAATGCAATGCACTGAGTTATATCAGTTTTTAATAAAACTAACCATATGCAATGCTTTAAGTTATATCAGTTTTTAATAAAACTAACAAAATGCAATGCACTGAGTTATATCCGTCTTTAATAAAACTAACCATATGCAATGCTTTAAGTTATATCAGTTTTTAATAAAACTAACCATATGTAATGCTTTAAGTTATATCAGTTTTTAATAAAACTAACAAAATGCAATGCACTGAGTTATATCAGTTTTTAATAAAACTAACCACATGCAATGCTTTAAGTTATATCAGTTTTTAATAAAACTAACAAAATGCAATGCATTGAGTTATATCAGTTTTTAATAAAACTAACCATATGCAATGCTTTAAGTTATATCAGTTTTTAATAAAACTAACCATATGCAATGCACTGAGTTATATCAGTTTTTAATAAAACTAACCATATGCATGGCTTTAAGTTATATCAGTTTTTAATAAAACTAACAAAACGCAATGCACTGAGTTATATCCGTTTTTAATAAAACTAACCATATGCAATGCACTGAGTTATATCAGGTTTTAATAAAACTAACCATATGCAATGCTTTAAGTTATATCAGTTTTTAATAAAACTAACAAAATGCAATGCACTGAGTTATATCAGTTTTTAATAAAACTAACCATATGCAATGCTTTAAGTTATATCAGTTTTTAATAAAACTAACAAAATGCAATACACTGAGTTATATCCGTTTTGAATAAAACTAACCATATACAATGCACTGAGTTATATCAGTTTTTAATAAAACTAACCATATGCAATGCTTTAAGTTATATCAGTTTTTAATAAAACTAACAAAATGCAATGCACTGAGTTATATCAGTTTTTAATAAAACTAACAAAATGCAATGCACTGAGTTATATCAGTTTTTAATAAAACTAACCACATGCAATGCTTTAAGTTATATCAGTTTTTAATAAAACTAACAAAATGCAATGCACTGAGTTATATCAGTTTTTAATAAAACTAACCATATGCCATGCCTTAAGTTATATCAGTTTTTAATAAAACTAACAAAATGCAATGCATTGAGTTATATCAGTTTTTAATAAAACTAACCATATGCAATGCACTGAGTTATATCAGTTTTTAATAAAACTAACCATATGCAATGCTTTAAGTTATATCAGTTTTTAATAAAACTAACAAAATGCAATGCACTGAGTTATATCAGTTTTTAATAAAACTAACCATATGCAATGCACTGAGTTATATCAGTTTTTAATAAAACTAACCATATGCCATGCCTTAAGTTATATCAGTTTTTAATAAAACTAACAAAATGCAATGCACTGAGTTATATCAGTTTTTAATAAAACTAACCATATGCAATGCTTTAAGTTATATCAGTTGTTAATAAAACTAACAAAATGCAATGCATTGAGTTATATCAGTTTTTAATAAAACTAACCATATGCAATGCACTGAGTTATATCAGTTTTTAATAAAACTAACAAAATGCAATGCACTGAGTTATATCAGTTTTTAATAAAACTAACCATATGCCATGCCTTAACTTATATCAGTTTTTAATAAAACTAACAAAATGCAATGCACTGAGTTATATCAGTTTTTAATAAAACTAACCATATGCAATGCACTGAGTTATATCAGTTTTTAATAAAACTAACCATATGCAATGCTTTAAGTTATATCAGTTTTTAATAAAACTAACAAAATGCAATGCACTGAGTTATATCAGTTTTTAATAAAACTCACCATATGCAATGCACTGAGTTATATCAGTTTTTAATAAAACTAACCATATGCCATGCCTTAAGTTATATCAGTTTTTAATAAAACTAACAAAATGCAATGCACTGAGTTATAGCAGTTTTCAATAAAACTAACCATATGCAATGCACTGAGTTATATCAGTTTTTAATAAAACTAACCATATGCCATGCCTTAAGTTATATCAGTTTTTAATAAAACTAACAAAATGCAATGCACTGAGTTATATCAGTTTTTAATAAAACTAACCATATGCAATGCTTTAAGTTATATCAGTTTTTAATAAAACTAACAAAATGCAATGCTTTAAGTTATATCAGTTTTTAATAAAACTAACCATATGCAATGCACTGAGTTATATCAGTTTTTAATAAAACTAACCATATGCCATGACTTAAGTTATATCAGTTTTTAATAAAACTAACAAAATGCAATGCACTGAGTTATATCAGTTTTTAATAAAACTAACCATATGCAATGCTTTAAGTTATATCAGTTTTTAATAAAACTAACAAAATGCAATGCATTGAGTTATATCAGTTTTTAATAAAACTAACCATATGCAATGCTTTAAGTTATATCAGTTTTTAATAAAAC
>JAWMAG010000357.1:0-26656 GCA_037013455.1 Ceratitis rosa
TATTTTTTTTGTTTTTGTTATAAAAAACATAGTATTATTATTTACATTACTTGTAAAAAGGCAGCAACAAAACCATAAGTCAGAAGGCGTAATAAGCATACAAACAATTTTATAAAGTTGCATACATGCTACATATAATCGATGGCATTTGTTTGTGTACATGTGTTATGTTGAGCTTGTTTTGGTATTTTGGTTATCGAGTGACGTATTAGAGTAGCTTATTGAGCCTGATGGTCCCAGTATACTCGAAAATGCCATATTCAGCTTTATCTAATTAAAATCGCCAACGACCATACCACGCTGAATACATCGGTTCTCGTCCGATCACCGAAATTAAGCAGCGTCGGGCGCGGTTAGTACTTAGATGGGGGACCGCTTGGGAACACCGCGTGTTGTTGGCTCTCCAACAACTTTTTGCTTTTTCCAAAAATTTATCATGATTCCTTCAGGTTACCTATTTGTCATTTTTTCCAAATTTTCCCAATTTCTTCTATTTTTTTTTGTTTTTGTTATAAAAAACATAGTATTATTATTTACATTACTTGAAAAGGCAGCAAACCATAAGTCAGAAGCGTAATAAGCATACAAACAATTTTATAAAAGTTGCATACATGCTACATATAATCGATGGCATTTGTTTGTGTACATGTGTTATGTTGGAGCTTGTTTTGGTATTTTGGTTATCGAGTGACGTATTAGAGTAGCTTATTGAGCCTGATGGTCCCAGTATACTCGAAAATGCCATATTCAGCTTTATCTAATTTAAAATCGCCAACGACCATACCACGCTGAATACATCGGTTCTCGTCCGATCACCGAAATTAAGCAGCGTCGGGCGCGGTTAGTACTTAGATGGGGGACCGCTTGGGAACACCGCGTGTTGTTGGCTCTCCAACAACTTTTTGCTTTTTCCAAAAATTTATCATGATTCCTTCAGGTTACCTATTTTGTCATTTTTTCCAAATTTTCCCAATTTCTTCTATTTTTTTTTGTTTTTGTTATAAAAAACATAGTATTATTATTTACATTACTTGAAAAAGGCAGCAAACCATAAGTCAGAAGCGTAATAAGCATACAAACAATTTTATAAAAGTTGCATACATGCTACATATAATCGATGGCATTTGTTTGTGTACATGTGTTATGTTGGAGCTTGTTTTGGTATTTTGGTTATCGAGTGACGTATTAGAGTAGCTTATTGAGCCTGATGGTCCCAGTATACTCGAAAATGCCATATTCAGCTTTATCTAATTTAAAATCGCCAACGACCATACCACGCTGAATACATCGGTTCTCGTCCGATCACCGAAATTAGCAGCGTCGGGCGCGGTTAGTACTTAGATGGGGGACCGCTTGGGAACACCGCGTGTTGTTGGCTCTCCAACAACTTTTTGCTTTTTCCAAAAATTTATCATGATTCCTTCAGGTTACCTATTTTGTCATTTTTTCCAAATTTTCCCAATTTCTTCTATTTTTTTTTGTTTTTGTTATAAAAAACATAGTATTATTATTTACATTACTTGAAAAAGGCAGCAAACCATAAGTCAGAAGCGTAATAAGCATACAAACAATTTTATAAAAGTTGCATACATGCTACATATAATCGATGGCATTTGTTTGTGTACATGTGTTATGTTGGAGCTTGTTTTGGTATTTTGGTTATCGAGTGACGTATTAGAGTAGCTTATTGAGCCTGATGGTCCCAGTATACTCGAAAATGCCATATTCAGCTTTATCTAATTTAAAATCGCCAACGACCATACCACGCTGAATACATCGGTTCTCGTCCGATCACCGAAATTAAGCAGCGTCGGGCGCGGTTAGTACTTAGATGGGGGACCGCTTGGGAACACCGCGTGTTGTTGGCTCTCCAACAACTTTTTGCTTTTTCCAAAAATTTATCATGATTCCTTCAGGTTACCTATTTTGTCATTTTTCCAAATTTTCCCAATTTCTTCTATTTTTTTTGTTTTTGTTATAAAAAACATAGTATTATTATTTACATTACTTGAAAAGGCAGCAAACCATAAGTCAGAAGCGTAATAAGCATACAAACAATTTTATAAAAGTTGCATACATGCTACATATAATCGATGGCATTTGTTTGTGTACATGTGTTATGTTGGAGCTTGTTTTGGTATTTTGGTTATCGAGTGACGTATTAGAGTAGCTTATTGAGCCTGATGGTCCCAGTATACTCGAAAATGCCATATTCAGCTTTATCTAATTTAAAATCGCCAACGACCATACCACGCTGAATACATCGGTCTCGTCGATCACCGAAATTAAGCAGCGTCGGGCGCGGTTAGTACTTAGATGGGGGACCGCTTGGGAACACCGCGTGTTGTTGGCTCTCCAACAACTTTTTGCTTTTTCCAAAAATTTATCATGATTCCTTCAGGTTACCTATTTTGTCATTTTTTCCAAATTTTCCCAATTTCTTCTATTTTTTTTTGTTTTTGTTATAAAAAACATAGTATTATTATTTACATTACTTGAAAAAGGCAGCAAACCATAAGTCAGAAGCGTAATAAGCATACAAACAATTTTATAAAAGTTGCATACATGCTACATATAATCGATGGCATTTGTTTGTGTACATGTGTTATGTTGGAGCTTGTTTTGGTATTTTGGTTATCGAGTGACGTATTAGAGTAGCTTATTGAGCCTGATGGTCCCAGTATACTCGAAAATGCCATATTCAGCTTTATCTAATTTAAAATCGCCAACGACCATACCACGCTGAATACATCGGTTCTCGTCCGATCACCGAAATTAAGCAGCGTCGGGCGCGGTTAGTACTTAGATGGGGGACCGCTTGGGAACACCGCGTGTTGTTGGCTCTCCAACAACTTTTTGCTTTTTCCAAAAATTTATCATGATTCCTTCAGGTTACCTATTTTGTCATTTTTTCCAAATTTTCCCAATTTCTTCTATTTTTTTTTGTTTTTGTTATAAAAAACATAGTATTATTATTTACATTACTTGAAAAAGGCAGCAAACCATAAGTCAGAAGCGTAATAAGCATACAAACAATTTTATAAAAGTTGCATACATGCTACATATAATCGATGGCATTTGTTTGTGTACATGTGTTATGTTGGAGCTTGTTTTGGTATTTTGGTTATCGAGTGACGTATTAGAGTAGCTTATTGAGCCTGATGGTCCCAGTATACTCGAAAATGCCATATTCAGCTTTATCTAATTTAAAATCGCCAACGACCATACCACGCTGAATACATCGGTTCTCGTCCGATCACCGAAATTAAGCAGCGTCGGGCGCGGTTAGTACTTAGATGGGGGACCGCTTGGGAACACCGCGTGTTGTTGGCTCTCCAACAACTTTTTGCTTTTTCCAAAAATTTATCATGATTCCTTCAGGTTACCTATTTTGTCATTTTTTCCAAATTTTCCCAATTTCTTCTATTTTTTTTTGTTTTTGTTATAAAAAACATAGTATTATTATTTACATTACTTGAAAAAGGCAGCAAACCATAAGTCAGAAGCGTAATAAGCATACAAACAATTTTATAAAAGTTGCATACATGCTACATATAATCGATGGCATTTGTTTGTGTACATGTGTTATGTTGGAGCTTGTTTTGGTATTTTGGTTATCGAGTGACGTATTAGAGTAGCTTATTGAGCCTGATGGTCCCAGTATACTCGAAAATGCCATATTCAGCTTTATCTAATTTAAAATCGCCAACGACCATACCACGCTGAATACATCGGTTCTCGTCCGATCACCGAAATTAAGCAGCGTCGGGCGCGGTTAGTACTTAGATGGGGGACCGCTTGGGAACACCGCGTGTTGTTGGCTCTCCAACAACTTTTTGCTTTTTCCAAAAATTTATCATGATTCCTTCAGGTTACCTATTTTGTCATTTTTTCCAAATTTTCCCAATTTCTTCTATTTTTTTTTGTTTTTGTTATAAAAAACATAGTATTATTATTTACATTACTTGAAAAAGGCAGCAAACCATAAGTCAGAAGCGTAATAAGCATACAAACAATTTTATAAAAGTTGCATACATGCTACATATAATCGATGGCATTTGTTTGTGTACATGTGTTATGTTGGAGCTTGTTTTGGTATTTTGGTTATCGAGTGACGTATTAGAGTAGCTTATTGAGCCTGATGGTCCCAGTATACTCGAAAATGCCATATTCAGCTTTATCTAATTTAAAATCGCCAACGACCATACCACGCTGAATACATCGGTTCTCGTCCGATCACCGAAATTAAGCAGCGTCGGGCGCGGTTAGTACTTAGATGGGGGACCGCTTGGGAACACCGCGTGTTGTTGGCTCTCCAACAACTTTTTGCTTTTTCCAAAAATTTATCATGATTCCTTCAGGTTACCTATTTTGTCATTTTTTCCAAATTTTCCCAATTTCTTCTATTTTTTTTTGTTTTTGTTATAAAAAACATAGTATTATTATTTACATTACTTGAAAAAGGCAGCAAACCATAAGTCAGAAGCGTAATAAGCATACAAACAATTTTATAAAAGTTGCATACATGCTACATATAATCGATGGCATTTGTTTGTGTACATGTGTTATGTTGGAGCTTGTTTTGGTATTTTGGTTATCGAGTGACGTATTAGAGTAGCTTATTGAGCCTGATGGTCCCAGTATACTCGAAAATGCCATATTCAGCTTTATCTAATTTAAAATCGCCAACGACCATACCACGCTGAATACATCGGTTCTCGTCCGATCACCGAAATTAAGCAGCGTCGGGCGCGGTTAGTACTTAGATGGGGGACCGCTTGGGAACACCGCGTGTTGTTGGCTCTCCAACAACTTTTTGCTTTTTCCAAAAATTTATCATGATTCCTTCAGGTTACCTATTTTGTCATTTTTTCCAAATTTTCCCAATTTCTTCTATTTTTTTTTGTTTTTGTTATAAAAAACATAGTATTATTATTTACATTACTTGAAAAAGGCAGCAAACCATAAGTCAGAAGCGTAATAAGCATACAAACAATTTTATAAAAGTTGCATACATGCTACATATAATCGATGGCATTTGTTTGTGTACATGTGTTATGTTGGAGCTTGTTTTGGTATTTTGGTTATCGAGTGACGTATTAGAGTAGCTTATTGAGCCTGATGGTCCCAGTATACTCGAAAATGCCATATTCAGCTTTATCTAATTTAAAATCGCCAACGACCATACCACGCTGAATACATCGGTTCTCGTCCGATCACCGAAATTAAGCAGCGTCGGGCGCGGTTAGTACTTAGATGGGGGACCGCTTGGGAACACCGCGTGTTGTTGGCTCTCCAACAACTTTTTGCTTTTTCCAAAAATTTATCATGATTCCTTCAGGTTACCTATTTTGTCATTTTTTCCAAATTTTCCCAATTTCTTCTATTTTTTTTTGTTTTTGTTATAAAAAACATAGTATTATTATTTACATTACTTGAAAAAGGCAGCAAACCATAAGTCAGAAGCGTAATAAGCATACAAACAATTTTATAAAAGTTGCATACATGCTACATATAATCGATGGCATTTGTTTGTGTACATGTGTTATGTTGGAGCTTGTTTTGGTATTTTGGTTATCGAGTGACGTATTAGAGTAGCTTATTGAGCCTGATGGTCCCAGTATACTCGAAAATGCCATATTCAGCTTTATCTAATTTAAAATCGCCAACGACCATACCACGCTGAATACATCGGTTCTCGTCCGATCACCGAAATTAAGCAGCGTCGGGCGCGGTTAGTACTTAGATGGGGGACCGCTTGGGAACACCGCGTGTTGTTGGCTCTCCAACAACTTTTTGCTTTTTCCAAAAATTTATCATGATTCCTTCAGGTTACCTATTTTGTCATTTTTTCCAAATTTTCCCAATTTCTTCTATTTTTTTTTGTTTTTGTTATAAAAAACATAGTATTATTATTTACATTACTTGAAAAAGGCAGCAAACCATAAGTCAGAAGCGTAATAAGCATACAAACAATTTTATAAAAGTTGCATACATGCTACATATAATCGATGGCATTTGTTTGTGTACATGTGTTATGTTGGAGCTTGTTTTGGTATTTTGGTTATCGAGTGACGTATTAGAGTAGCTTATTGAGCCTGATGGTCCCAGTATACTCGAAAATGCCATATTCAGCTTTATCTAATTTAAAATCGCCAACGACCATACCACGCTGAATACATCGGTTCTCGTCCGATCACCGAAATTAAGCAGCGTCGGGCGCGGTTAGTACTTAGATGGGGGACCGCTTGGGAACACCGCGTGTTGTTGGCTCTCCAACAACTTTTTGCTTTTTCCAAAAATTTATCATGATTCCTTCAGGTTACCTATTTTGTCATTTTTTCCAAATTTTCCCAATTTCTTCTATTTTTTTTTGTTTTTGTTATAAAAAACATAGTATTATTATTTACATTACTTGAAAAAGGCAGCAAACCATAAGTCAGAAGCGTAATAAGCATACAAACAATTTTATAAAAGTTGCATACATGCTACATATAATCGATGGCATTTGTTTGTGTACATGTGTTATGTTGGAGCTTGTTTTGGTATTTTGGTTATCGAGTGACGTATTAGAGTAGCTTATTGAGCCTGATGGTCCCAGTATACTCGAAAATGCCATATTCAGCTTTATCTAATTTAAAATCGCCAACGACCATACCACGCTGAATACATCGGTTCTCGTCCGATCACCGAAATTAAGCAGCGTCGGGCGCGGTTAGTACTTAGATGGGGGACCGCTTGGGAACACCGCGTGTTGTTGGCTCTCCAACAACTTTTTGCTTTTTCCAAAAATTTATCATGATTCCTTCAGGTTACCTATTTTGTCATTTTTTCCAAATTTTCCCAATTTCTTCTATTTTTTTTTGTTTTTGTTATAAAAAACATAGTATTATTATTTACATTACTTGAAAAAGGCAGCAAACCATAAGTCAGAAGCGTAATAAGCATACAAACAATTTTATAAAAGTTGCATACATGCTACATATAATCGATGGCATTTGTTTGTGTACATGTGTTATGTTGGAGCTTGTTTTGGTATTTTGGTTATCGAGTGACGTATTAGAGTAGCTTATTGAGCCTGATGGTCCCAGTATACTCGAAAATGCCATATTCAGCTTTATCTAATTTAAAATCGCCAACGACCATACCACGCTGAATACATCGGTTCTCGTCCGATCACCGAAATTAAGCAGCGTCGGGCGCGGTTAGTACTTAGATGGGGGACCGCTTGGGAACACCGCGTGTTGTTGGCTCTCCAACAACTTTTTGCTTTTTCCAAAAATTTATCATGATTCCTTCAGGTTACCTATTTTGTCATTTTTTCCAAATTTTCCCAATTTCTTCTATTTTTTTTTGTTTTTGTTATAAAAAACATAGTATTATTATTTACATTACTTGAAAAAGGCAGCAAACCATAAGTCAGAAGCGTAATAAGCATACAAACAATTTTATAAAAGTTGCATACATGCTACATATAATCGATGGCATTTGTTTGTGTACATGTGTTATGTTGGAGCTTGTTTTGGTATTTTGGTTATCGAGTGACGTATTAGAGTAGCTTATTGAGCCTGATGGTCCCAGTATACTCGAAAATGCCATATTCAGCTTTATCTAATTTAAAATCGCCAACGACCATACCACGCTGAATACATCGGTTCTCGTCCGATCACCGAAATTAAGCAGCGTCGGGCGCGGTTAGTACTTAGATGGGGGACCGCTTGGGAACACCGCGTGTTGTTGGCTCTCCAACAACTTTTTGCTTTTTCCAAAAATTTATCATGATTCCTTCAGGTTACCTATTTTGTCATTTTTTCCAAATTTTCCCAATTTCTTCTATTTTTTTTTGTTTTTGTTATAAAAAACATAGTATTATTATTTACATTACTTGAAAAAGGCAGCAAACCATAAGTCAGAAGCGTAATAAGCATACAAACAATTTTATAAAAGTTGCATACATGCTACATATAATCGATGGCATTTGTTTGTGTACATGTGTTATGTTGGAGCTTGTTTTGGTATTTTGGTTATCGAGTGACGTATTAGAGTAGCTTATTGAGCCTGATGGTCCCAGTATACTCGAAAATGCCATATTCAGCTTTATCTAATTTAAAATCGCCAACGACCATACCACGCTGAATACATCGGTTCTCGTCCGATCACCGAAATTAAGCAGCGTCGGGCGCGGTTAGTACTTAGATGGGGGACCGCTTGGGAACACCGCGTGTTGTTGGCTCTCCAACAACTTTTTGCTTTTTCCAAAAATTTATCATGATTCCTTCAGGTTACCTATTTTGTCATTTTTTCCAAATTTTCCCAATTTCTTCTATTTTTTTTTGTTTTTGTTATAAAAAACATAGTATTATTATTTACATTACTTGAAAAAGGCAGCAAACCATAAGTCAGAAGCGTAATAAGCATACAAACAATTTTATAAAAGTTGCATACATGCTACATATAATCGATGGCATTTGTTTGTGTACATGTGTTATGTTGGAGCTTGTTTTGGTATTTTGGTTATCGAGTGACGTATTAGAGTAGCTTATTGAGCCTGATGGTCCCAGTATACTCGAAAATGCCATATTCAGCTTTATCTAATTTAAAATCGCCAACGACCATACCACGCTGAATACATCGGTTCTCGTCCGATCACCGAAATTAAGCAGCGTCGGGCGCGGTTAGTACTTAGATGGGGGACCGCTTGGGAACACCGCGTGTTGTTGGCTCTCCAACAACTTTTTGCTTTTTCCAAAAATTTATCATGATTCCTTCAGGTTACCTATTTTGTCATTTTTTCCAAATTTTCCCAATTTCTTCTATTTTTTTTTGTTTTTGTTATAAAAAACATAGTATTATTATTTACATTACTTGAAAAAGGCAGCAAACCATAAGTCAGAAGCGTAATAAGCATACAAACAATTTTATAAAAGTTGCATACATGCTACATATAATCGATGGCATTTGTTTGTGTACATGTGTTATGTTGGAGCTTGTTTTGGTATTTTGGTTATCGAGTGACGTATTAGAGTAGCTTATTGAGCCTGATGGTCCCAGTATACTCGAAAATGCCATATTCAGCTTTATCTAATTTAAAATCGCCAACGACCATACCACGCTGAATACATCGGTTCTCGTCCGATCACCGAAATTAAGCAGCGTCGGGCGCGGTTAGTACTTAGATGGGGGACCGCTTGGGAACACCGCGTGTTGTTGGCTCTCCAACAACTTTTTGCTTTTTCCAAAAATTTATCATGATTCCTTCAGGTTACCTATTTTGTCATTTTTTCCAAATTTTCCCAATTTCTTCTATTTTTTTTTGTTTTTGTTATAAAAAACATAGTATTATTATTTACATTACTTGAAAAAGGCAGCAAACCATAAGTCAGAAGCGTAATAAGCATACAAACAATTTTATAAAAGTTGCATACATGCTACATATAATCGATGGCATTTGTTTGTGTACATGTGTTATGTTGGAGCTTGTTTTGGTATTTTGGTTATCGAGTGACGTATTAGAGTAGCTTATTGAGCCTGATGGTCCCAGTATACTCGAAAATGCCATATTCAGCTTTATCTAATTTAAAATCGCCAACGACCATACCACGCTGAATACATCGGTTCTCGTCCGATCACCGAAATTAAGCAGCGTCGGGCGCGGTTAGTACTTAGATGGGGGACCGCTTGGGAACACCGCGTGTTGTTGGCTCTCCAACAACTTTTTGCTTTTTCCAAAAATTTATCATGATTCCTTCAGGTTACCTATTTTGTCATTTTTTCCAAATTTTCCCAATTTCTTCTATTTTTTTTTGTTTTTGTTATAAAAAACATAGTATTATTATTTACATTACTTGAAAAAGGCAGCAAACCATAAGTCAGAAGCGTAATAAGCATACAAACAATTTTATAAAAGTTGCATACATGCTACATATAATCGATGGCATTTGTTTGTGTACATGTGTTATGTTGGAGCTTGTTTTGGTATTTTGGTTATCGAGTGACGTATTAGAGTAGCTTATTGAGCCTGATGGTCCCAGTATACTCGAAAATGCCATATTCAGCTTTATCTAATTTAAAATCGCCAACGACCATACCACGCTGAATACATCGGTTCTCGTCCGATCACCGAAATTAAGCAGCGTCGGGCGCGGTTAGTACTTAGATGGGGGACCGCTTGGGAACACCGCGTGTTGTTGGCTCTCCAACAACTTTTTGCTTTTTCCAAAAATTTATCATGATTCCTTCAGGTTACCTATTTTGTCATTTTTTCCAAATTTTCCCAATTTCTTCTATTTTTTTTTGTTTTTGTTATAAAAAACATAGTATTATTATTTACATTACTTGAAAAAGGCAGCAAACCATAAGTCAGAAGCGTAATAAGCATACAAACAATTTTATAAAAGTTGCATACATGCTACATATAATCGATGGCATTTGTTTGTGTACATGTGTTATGTTGGAGCTTGTTTTGGTATTTTGGTTATCGAGTGACGTATTAGAGTAGCTTATTGAGCCTGATGGTCCCAGTATACTCGAAAATGCCATATTCAGCTTTATCTAATTTAAAATCGCCAACGACCATACCACGCTGAATACATCGGTTCTCGTCCGATCACCGAAATTAAGCAGCGTCGGGCGCGGTTAGTACTTAGATGGGGGACCGCTTGGGAACACCGCGTGTTGTTGGCTCTCCAACAACTTTTTGCTTTTTCCAAAAATTTATCATGATTCCTTCAGGTTACCTATTTTGTCATTTTTTCCAAATTTTCCCAATTTCTTCTATTTTTTTTTGTTTTTGTTATAAAAAACATAGTATTATTATTTACATTACTTGAAAAAGGCAGCAAACCATAAGTCAGAAGCGTAATAAGCATACAAACAATTTTATAAAAGTTGCATACATGCTACATATAATCGATGGCATTTGTTTGTGTACATGTGTTATGTTGGAGCTTGTTTTGGTATTTTGGTTATCGAGTGACGTATTAGAGTAGCTTATTGAGCCTGATGGTCCCAGTATACTCGAAAATGCCATATTCAGCTTTATCTAATTTAAAATCGCCAACGACCATACCACGCTGAATACATCGGTTCTCGTCCGATCACCGAAATTAAGCAGCGTCGGGCGCGGTTAGTACTTAGATGGGGGACCGCTTGGGAACACCGCGTGTTGTTGGCTCTCCAACAACTTTTTGCTTTTTCCAAAAATTTATCATGATTCCTTCAGGTTACCTATTTTGTCATTTTTTCCAAATTTTCCCAATTTCTTCTATTTTTTTTTGTTTTTGTTATAAAAAACATAGTATTATTATTTACATTACTTGAAAAAGGCAGCAAACCATAAGTCAGAAGCGTAATAAGCATACAAACAATTTTATAAAAGTTGCATACATGCTACATATAATCGATGGCATTTGTTTGTGTACATGTGTTATGTTGGAGCTTGTTTTGGTATTTTGGTTATCGAGTGACGTATTAGAGTAGCTTATTGAGCCTGATGGTCCCAGTATACTCGAAAATGCCATATTCAGCTTTATCTAATTTAAAATCGCCAACGACCATACCACGCTGAATACATCGGTTCTCGTCCGATCACCGAAATTAAGCAGCGTCGGGCGCGGTTAGTACTTAGATGGGGGACCGCTTGGGAACACCGCGTGTTGTTGGCTCTCCAACAACTTTTTGCTTTTTCCAAAAATTTATCATGATTCCTTCAGGTTACCTATTTTGTCATTTTTTCCAAATTTTCCCAATTTCTTCTATTTTTTTTGTTTTTGTTATAAAAAACATAGTATTATTATTTACATTACTTGAAAAAGGCAGCAAACCATAAGTCAGAAGCGTAATAAGCATACAAACAATTTTATAAAAGTTGCATACATGCTACATATAATCGATGGCATTTGTTTGTGTACATGTGTTATGTTGGAGCTTGTTTTGGTATTTTGGTTATCGAGTGACGTATTAGAGTAGCTTATTGAGCCTGATGGTCCCAGTATACTCGAAAATGCCATATTCAGCTTTATCTAATTTAAAATCGCCAACGACCATACCACGCTGAATACATCGGTTCTCGTCCGATCACCGAAATTAAGCAGCGTCGGGCGCGGTTAGTACTTAGATGGGGGACCGCTTGGGAACACCGCGTGTTGTTGGCTCTCCAACAACTTTTTGCTTTTTCCAAAAATTTATCATGATTCCTTCAGGTTACCTATTTTGTCATTTTTTCCAAATTTTCCCAATTTCTTCTATTTTTTTTTGTTTTTGTTATAAAAAACATAGTATTATTATTTACATTACTTGAAAAAGGCAGCAAACCATAAGTCAGAAGCGTAATAAGCATACAAACAATTTTATAAAAGTTGCATACATGCTACATATAATCGATGGCATTTGTTTGTGTACATGTGTTATGTTGGAGCTTGTTTTGGTATTTTGGTTATCGAGTGACGTATTAGAGTAGCTTATTGAGCCTGATGGTCCCAGTATACTCGAAAATGCCATATTCAGCTTTATCTAATTTAAAATCGCCAACGACCATACCACGCTGAATACATCGGTTCTCGTCCGATCACCGAAATTAAGCAGCGTCGGGCGCGGTTAGTACTTAGATGGGGGACCGCTTGGGAACACCGCGTGTTGTTGGCTCTCCAACAACTTTTTGCTTTTTCCAAAAATTTATCATGATTCCTTCAGGTTACCTATTTTGTCATTTTTTCCAAATTTTCCCAATTTCTTCTATTTTTTTTTGTTTTTGTTATAAAAAACATAGTATTATTATTTACATTACTTGAAAAAGGCAGCAAACCATAAGTCAGAAGCGTAATAAGCATACAAACAATTTTATAAAAGTTGCATACATGCTACATATAATCGATGGCATTTGTTTGTGTACATGTGTTATGTTGGAGCTTGTTTTGGTATTTTGGTTATCGAGTGACGTATTAGAGTAGCTTATTGAGCCTGATGGTCCCAGTATACTCGAAAATGCCATATTCAGCTTTATCTAATTTAAAATCGCCAACGACCATACCACGCTGAATACATCGGTTCTCGTCCGATCACCGAAATTAAGCAGCGTCGGGCGCGGTTAGTACTTAGATGGGGGACCGCTTGGGAACACCGCGTGTTGTTGGCTCTCCAACAACTTTTTGCTTTTTCCAAAAATTTATCATGATTCCTTCAGGTTACCTATTTTGTCATTTTTTCCAAATTTTCCCAATTTCTTCTATTTTTTTTTGTTTTTGTTATAAAAAACATAGTATTATTATTTACATTACTTGAAAAAGGCAGCAAACCATAAGTCAGAAGCGTAATAAGCATACAAACAATTTTATAAAAGTTGCATACATGCTACATATAATCGATGGCATTTGTTTGTGTACATGTGTTATGTTGGAGCTTGTTTTGGTATTTTGGTTATCGAGTGACGTATTAGAGTAGCTTATTGAGCCTGATGGTCCCAGTATACTCGAAAATGCCATATTCAGCTTTATCTAATTTAAAATCGCCAACGACCATACCACGCTGAATACATCGGTTCTCGTCCGATCACCGAAATTAAGCAGCGTCGGGCGCGGTTAGTACTTAGATGGGGGACCGCTTGGGAACACCGCGTGTTGTTGGCTCTCCAACAACTTTTTGCTTTTTCCAAAAATTTATCATGATTCCTTCAGGTTACCTATTTTGTCATTTTTTCCAAATTTTCCCAATTTCTTCTATTTTTTTTTGTTTTTGTTATAAAAAACATAGTATTATTATTTACATTACTTGAAAAAGGCAGCAAACCATAAGTCAGAAGCGTAATAAGCATACAAACAATTTTATAAAAGTTGCATACATGCTACATATAATCGATGGCATTTGTTTGTGTACATGTGTTATGTTGGAGCTTGTTTTGGTATTTTGGTTATCGAGTGACGTATTAGAGTAGCTTATTGAGCCTGATGGTCCCAGTATACTCGAAAATGCCATATTCAGCTTTATCTAATTTAAAATCGCCAACGACCATACCACGCTGAATACATCGGTTCTCGTCCGATCACCGAAATTAAGCAGCGTCGGGCGCGGTTAGTACTTAGATGGGGGACCGCTTGGGAACACCGCGTGTTGTTGGCTCTCCAACAACTTTTTGCTTTTTCCAAAAATTTATCATGATTCCTTCAGGTTACCTATTTTGTCATTTTTTCCAAATTTTCCCAATTTCTTCTATTTTTTTTTGTTTTTGTTATAAAAAACATAGTATTATTATTTACATTACTTGAAAAAGGCAGCAAACCATAAGTCAGAAGCGTAATAAGCATACAAACAATTTTATAAAAGTTGCATACATACTACATATAATCGATGGCATTTGTTTGTGTACATGTGTTATGTTGGAGCTTGTTTTGGTATTTTGGTTATCGAGTGACGTATTAGAGTAGCTTATTGAGCCTGATGGTCCCAGTATACTCGAAAATGCCATATTCAGCTTTATCTAATTTAAAATCGCCAACGACCATACCACGCTGAATACATCGGTTCTCGTCCGATCACCGAAATTAAGCAGCGTCGGGCGCGGTTAGTACTTAGATGGGGGACCGCTTGGGAACACCGCGTGTTGTTGGCTCTCCAACAACTTTTTGCTTTTTCCAAAAATTTATCATGATTCCTTCAGGTTACCTATTTTGTCATTTTTTCCAAATTTTCCCAATTTCTTCTATTTTTTTTTGTTTTTGTTATAAAAAACATAGTATTATTATTTACATTACTTGAAAAAGGCAGCAAACCATAAGTCAGAAGCGTAATAAGCATACAAACAATTTTATAAAAGTTGCATACATACTACATATAATCGATGGCATTTGTTTGTGTACATGTGTTATGTTGGAGCTTGTTTTGGTATTTTGGTTATCGAGTGACGTATTAGAGTAGCTTATTGAGCCTGATGGTCCCAGTATACTCGAAAATGCCATATTCAGCTTTATCTAATTTAAAATCGCCAACGACCATACCACGCTGAATACATCGGTTCTCGTCCGATCACCGAAATTAAGCAGCGTCGGGCGCGGTTAGTACTTAGATGGGGGACCGCTTGGGAACACCGCGTGTTGTTGGCTCTCCAACAACTTTTTGCTTTTTCCAAAAATTTATCATGATTCCTTCAGGTTACCTATTTTGTCATTTTTTCCAAATTTTCCCAATTTCTTCTATTTTTTTTTGTTTTTGTTATAAAAAACATAGTATTATTATTTACATTACTTGAAAAAGGCAGCAAACCATAAGTCAGAAGCGTAATAAGCATACAAACAATTTTATAAAAGTTGCATACATGCTACATATAATCGATGGCATTTGTTTGTGTACATGTGTTATGTTGGAGCTTGTTTTGGTATTTTGGTTATCGAGTGACGTATTAGAGTAGCTTATTGAGCCTGATGGTCCCAGTATACTCGAAAATGCCATATTCAGCTTTATCTAATTTAAAATCGCCAACGACCATACCACGCTGAATACATCGGTTCTCGTCCGATCACCGAAATTAAGCAGCGTCGGGCGCGGTTAGTACTTAGATGGGGGACCGCTTGGGAACACCGCGTGTTGTTGGCTCTCCAACAACTTTTTGCTTTTTCCAAAAATTTATCATGATTCCTTCAGGTTACCTATTTTGTCATTTTTTCCAAATTTTCCCAATTTCTTCTATTTTTTTTTGTTTTTGTTATAAAAAACATAGTATTATTATTTACATTACTTGAAAAAGGCAGCAAACCATAAGTCAGAAGCGTAATAAGCATACAAACAATTTTATAAAAGTTGCATACATGCTACATATAATCGATGGCATTTGTTTGTGTACATGTGTTATGTTGGAGCTTGTTTTGGTATTTTGGTTATCGAGTGACGTATTAGAGTAGCTTATTGAGCCTGATGGTCCCAGTATACTCGAAAATGCCATATTCAGCTTTATCTAATTTAAAATCGCCAACGACCATACCACGCTGAATACATCGGTTCTCGTCCGATCACCGAAATTAAGCAGCGTCGGGCGCGGTTAGTACTTAGATGGGGGACCGCTTGGGAACACCGCGTGTTGTTGGCTCTCCAACAACTTTTTGCTTTTTCCAAAAATTTATCATGATTCCTTCAGGTTACCTATTTTGTCATTTTTTCCAAATTTTCCCAATTTCTTCTATTTTTTTTGTTTTTGTTATAAAAAACATAGTATTATTATTTACATTACTTGAAAAAGGCAGCAAACCATAAGTCAGAAGCGTAATAAGCATACAAACAATTTTATAAAAGTTGCATACATGCTACATATAATCGATGGCATTTGTTTGTGTACATGTGTTATGTTGGAGCTTGTTTTGGTATTTTGGTTATCGAGTGACGTATTAGAGTAGCTTATTGAGCCTGATGGTCCCAGTATACTCGAAAATGCCATATTCAGCTTTATCTAATTTAAAATCGCCAACGACCATACCACGCTGAATACATCGGTTCTCGTCCGATCACCGAAATTAAGCAGCGTCGGGCGCGGTTAGTACTTAGATGGGGGACCGCTTGGGAACACCGCGTGTTGTTGGCTCTCCAACAACTTTTTGCTTTTTCCAAAAATTTATCATGATTCCTTCAGGTTACCTATTTTGTCATTTTTTCCAAATTTTCCCAATTTCTTCTATTTTTTTTTGTTTTTGTTATAAAAAACATAGTATTATTATTTACATTACTTGAAAAAGGCAGCAAACCATAAGTCAGAAGCGTAATAAGCATACAAACAATTTTATAAAAGTTGCATACATGCTACATATAATCGATGGCATTTGTTTGTGTACATGTGTTATGTTGGAGCTTGTTTTGGTATTTTGGTTATCGAGTGACGTATTAGAGTAGCTTATTGAGCCTGATGGTCCCAGTATACTCGAAAATGCCATATTCAGCTTTGTCTAAGGTAAAATCGCCAACGACCATACCACGCTGAATACATCGGTTCTCGTCCGATCACCGAAATTAAGCAGCGTCGGGCGCGGTTAGTACTTAGATGGGGGACCGCTTGGGAACACCGCGTGTTGTTGGCTCTCCAACAACTTTTTGCTTTTTCCAAAAATTTATCATGATTCCTTCAGGTTACCTATTTTGTCATTTTTTCCAAATTTTCCCAATTTCTTCTATTTTTTTTTGTTTTTGTTATAAAAAACATAGTATTATTATTTACATTACTTGAAAAAGGCAGCAAACCATAAGTCAGAAGCGTAATAAGCATACAAACAATTTTATAAAAGTTGCATACATGCTACATATAATCGATGGCATTTGTTTGTGTACATGTGTTATGTTGGAGCTTGTTTTGGTATTTTGGTTATCGAGTGACGTATTAGAGTAGCTTATTGAGCCTGATGGTCCCAGTATACTCGAAAATGCCATATTCAGCTTTATCTAATTTAAAATCGCCAACGACCATACCACGCTGAATACATCGGTTCTCGTCCGATCACCGAAATTAAGCAGCGTCGGGCGCGGTTAGTACTTAGATGGGGGACCGCTTGGGAACACCGCGTGTTGTTGGCTCTCCAACAACTTTTTGCTTTTTCCAAAAATTTATCATGATTCCTTCAGGTTACCTATTTTGTCATTTTTTCCAAATTTTCCCAATTTCTTCTATTTTTTTTTGTTTTTGTTATAAAAAACATAGTATTATTATTTACATTACTTGAAAAAGGCAGCAAACCATAAGTCAGAAGCGTAATAAGCATACAAACAATTTTATAAAAGTTGCATACATGCTACATATAATCGATGGCATTTGTTTGTGTACATGTGTTATGTTGGAGCTTGTTTTGGTATTTTGGTTATCGAGTGACGTATTAGAGTAGCTTATTGAGCCTGATGGTCCCAGTATACTCGAAAATGCCATATTCAGCTTTATCTAATTTAAAATCGCCAACGACCATACCACGCTGAATACATCGGTTCTCGTCCGATCACCGAAATTAAGCAGCGTCGGGCGCGGTTAGTACTTAGATGGGGGACCGCTTGGGAACACCGCGTGTTGTTGGCTCTCCAACAACTTTTTGCTTTTTCCAAAAATTTATCATGATTCCTTCAGGTTACCTATTTTGTCATTTTTTCCAAATTTTCCCAATTTCTTCTATTTTTTTTTGTTTTTGTTATAAAAAACATAGTATTATTATTTACATTACTTGAAAAAGGCAGCAAACCATAAGTCAGAAGCGTAATAAGCATACAAACAATTTTATAAAAGTTGCATACATGCTACATATAATCGATGGCATTTGTTTGTGTACATGTGTTATGTTGGAGCTTGTTTTGGTATTTTGGTTATCGAGTGACGTATTAGAGTAGCTTATTGAGCCTGATGGTCCCAGTATACTCGAAAATGCCATATTCAGCTTTATCTAATTTAAAATCGCCAACGACCATACCACGCTGAATACATCGGTTCTCGTCCGATCACCGAAATTAAGCAGCGTCGGGCGCGGTTAGTACTTAGATGGGGGACCGCTTGGGAACACCGCGTGTTGTTGGCTCTCCAACAACTTTTTGCTTTTTCCAAAAATTTATCATGATTCCTTCAGGTTACCTATTTTGTCATTTTTTCCAAATTTTCCCAATTTCTTCTATTTTTTTTTGTTTTTGTTATAAAAAACATAGTATTATTATTTACATTACTTGAAAAAGGCAGCAAACCATAAGTCAGAAGCGTAATAAGCATACAAACAATTTTATAAAAGTTGCATACATGCTACATATAATCGATGGCATTTGTTTGTGTACATGTGTTATGTTGGAGCTTGTTTTGGTATTTTGGTTATCGAGTGACGTATTAGAGTAGCTTATTGAGCCTGATGGTCCCAGTATACTCGAAAATGCCATATTCAGCTTTATCTAATTTAAAATCGCCAACGACCATACCACGCTGAATACATCGGTTCTCGTCCGATCACCGAAATTAAGCAGCGTCGGGCGCGGTTAGTACTTAGATGGGGGACCGCTTGGGAACACCGCGTGTTGTTGGCTCTCCAACAACTTTTTGCTTTTTCCAAAAATTTATCATGATTCCTTCAGGTTACCTATTTTGTCATTTTTTCCAAATTTTCCCAATTTCTTCTATTTTTTTTTGTTTTTGTTATAAAAAACATAGTATTATTATTTACATTACTTGAAAAAGGCAGCAAACCATAAGTCAGAAGCGTAATAAGCATACAAACAATTTTATAAAAGTTGCATAC
Source organism: Ceratitis rosa (assembly GCA_037013455.1). Classification (NCBI taxonomy): domain Eukaryota; kingdom Metazoa; phylum Arthropoda; class Insecta; order Diptera; family Tephritidae; genus Ceratitis; species Ceratitis rosa. Next base: position 19,224 of record JAWMAG010000357.1, read on the forward strand.
ATGCTACATATAATCGATGGCATTTGTTTGTGTACATGTGTTATGTTGGAGCTTGTTTTGGTATTTTGGTTATCGAGTGACGTATTAGAGTAGCTTATTGAGCCTGATGGTCCCAGTATACTCGAAAATGCCATATTCAGCTTTATCTAATTTAAAATCGCCAACGACCATACCACGCTGAATACATCGGTTCTCGTCCGATCACCGAAATTAAGCAGCGTCGGGCGCGGTTAGTACTTAGATGGGGGACCGCTTGGGAACACCGCGTGTTGTTGGCTCTCCAACAACTTTTTGCTTTTTCCAAAAATTTATCATGATTCCTTCAGGTTACCTATTTTGTCATTTTTTCCAAATTTTCCCAATTTCTTCTATTTTTTTTTGTTTTTGTTATAAAAAACATAGTATTATTATTTACATTACTTGAAAAAGGCAGCAAACCATAAGTCAGAAGCGTAATAAGCATACAAACAATTTTATAAAAGTTGCATACATGCTACATATAATCGATGGCATTTGTTTGTGTACATGTGTTATGTTGGAGCTTGTTTTGGTATTTTGGTTATCGAGTGACGTATTAGAGTAGCTTATTGAGCCTGATGGTCCCAGTATACTCGAAAATGCCATATTCAGCTTTATCTAATTTAAAATCGCCAACGACCATACCACGCTGAATACATCGGTTCTCGTCCGATCACCGAAATTAAGCAGCGTCGGGCGCGGTTAGTACTTAGATGGGGGACCGCTTGGGAACACCGCGTGTTGTTGGCTCTCCAACAACTTTTTGCTTTTTCCAAAAATTTATCATGATTCCTTCAGGTTACCTATTTTGTCATTTTTTCCAAATTTTCCCAATTTCTTCTATTTTTTTTTGTTTTTGTTATAAAAAACATAGTATTATTATTTACATTACTTGAAAAAGGCAGCAAACCATAAGTCAGAAGCGTAATAAGCATACAAACAATTTTATAAAAGTTGCATACATGCTACATATAATCGATGGCATTTGTTTGTGTACATGTGTTATGTTGGAGCTTGTTTTGGTATTTTGGTTATCGAGTGACGTATTAGAGTAGCTTATTGAGCCTGATGGTCCCAGTATACTCGAAAATGCCATATTCAGCTTTATCTAATTTAAAATCGCCAACGACCATACCACGCTGAATACATCGGTTCTCGTCCGATCACCGAAATTAAGCAGCGTCGGGCGCGGTTAGTACTTAGATGGGGGACCGCTTGGGAACACCGCGTGTTGTTGGCTCTCCAACAACTTTTTGCTTTTTCCAAAAATTTATCATGATTCCTTCAGGTTACCTATTTTGTCATTTTTTCCAAATTTTCCCAATTTCTTCTATTTTTTTTTGTTTTTGTTATAAAAAACATAGTATTATTATTTACATTACTTGAAAAAGGCAGCAAACCATAAGTCAGAAGCGTAATAAGCATACAAACAATTTTATAAAAGTTGCATACATGCTACATATAATCGATGGCATTTGTTTGTGTACATGTGTTATGTTGGAGCTTGTTTTGGTATTTTGGTTATCGAGTGACGTATTAGAGTAGCTTATTGAGCCTGATGGTCCCAGTATACTCGAAAATGCCATATTCAGCTTTATCTAATTTAAAATCGCCAACGACCATACCACGCTGAATACATCGGTTCTCGTCCGATCACCGAAATTAAGCAGCGTCGGGCGCGGTTAGTACTTAGATGGGGGACCGCTTGGGAACACCGCGTGTTGTTGGCTCTCCAACAACTTTTTGCTTTTTCCAAAAATTTATCATGATTCCTTCAGGTTACCTATTTTGTCATTTTTTCCAAATTTTCCCAATTTCTTCTATTTTTTTTTGTTTTTGTTATAAAAAACATAGTATTATTATTTACATTACTTGAAAAAGGCAGCAAACCATAAGTCAGAAGCGTAATAAGCATACAAACAATTTTATAAAAGTTGCATACATGCTACATATAATCGATGGCATTTGTTTGTGTACATGTGTTATGTTGGAGCTTGTTTTGGTATTTTGGTTATCGAGTGACGTATTAGAGTAGCTTATTGAGCCTGATGGTCCCAGTATACTCGAAAATGCCATATTCAGCTTTATCTAATTTAAAATCGCCAACGACCATACCACGCTGAATACATCGGTTCTCGTCCGATCACCGAAATTAAGCAGCGTCGGGCGCGGTTAGTACTTAGATGGGGGACCGCTTGGGAACACCGCGTGTTGTTGGCTCTCCAACAACTTTTTGCTTTTTCCAAAAATTTATCATGATTCCTTCAGGTTACCTATTTTGTCATTTTTTCCAAATTTTCCCAATTTCTTCTATTTTTTTTTGTTTTTGTTATAAAAAACATAGTATTATTATTTACATTACTTGAAAAAGGCAGCAAACCATAAGTCAGAAGCGTAATAAGCATACAAACAATTTTATAAAAGTTGCATACATGCTACATATAATCGATGGCATTTGTTTGTGTACATGTGTTATGTTGGAGCTTGTTTTGGTATTTTGGTTATCGAGTGACGTATTAGAGTAGCTTATTGAGCCTGATGGTCCCAGTATACTCGAAAATGCCATATTCAGCTTTATCTAATTTAAAATCGCCAACGACCATACCACGCTGAATACATCGGTTCTCGTCCGATCACCGAAATTAAGCAGCGTCGGGCGAAGGGCGCGGTTAGTACTTAGATGGGGGACCGCTTGGGAACACCGCGTGTTGTTGGCTCTCCAACAACTTTTTGCTTTTTCCAAAAATTTATCATGATTCCTTCAGGTTACCTATTTTGTCATTTTTTCCAAATTTTCCCAATTTCTTCTATTTTTTTTTGTTTTTGTTATAAAAAACATAGTATTATTATTTACATTACTTGAAAAAGGCAGCAAACCATAAGTCAGAAGCGTAATAAGCATACAAACAATTTTATAAAAGTTGCATACATGCTACATATAATCGATGGCATTTGTTTGTGTACATGTGTTATGTTGGAGCTTGTTTTGGTATTTTGGTTATCGAGTGACGTATTAGAGTAGCTTATTGAGCCTGATGGTCCCAGTATACTCGAAAATGCCATATTCAGCTTTATCTAATTTAAAATCGCCAACGACCATACCACGCTGAATACATCGGTTCTCGTCCGATCACCGAAATTAAGCAGCGTCGGGCGCGGTTAGTACTTAGATGGGGGACCGCTTGGGAACACCGCGTGTTGTTGGCTCTCCAACAACTTTTTGCTTTTTCCAAAAATTTATCATGATTCCTTCAGGTTACCTATTTTGTCATTTTTTCCAAATTTTCCCAATTTCTTCTATTTTTTTTTGTTTTTGTTATAAAAAACATAGTATTATTATTTACATTACTTGAAAAAGGCAGCAAACCATAAGTCAGAAGCGTAATAAGCATACAAACAATTTTATAAAAGTTGCATACATGCTACATATAATCGATGGCATTTGTTTGTGTACATGTGTTATGTTGGAGCTTGTTTTGGTATTTTGGTTATCGAGTGACGTATTAGAGTAGCTTATTGAGCCTGATGGTCCCAGTATACTCGAAAATGCCATATTCAGCTTTATCTAATTTAAAATCGCCAACGACCATACCACGCTGAATACATCGGTTCTCGTCCGATCACCGAAATTAAGCAGCGTCGGGCGAGGGGCGCGGTTAGTACTTAGATGGGGGACCGCTTGGGAACACCGCGTGTTGTTGGCTCTCCAACAACTTTTTGCTTTTTCCAAAAATTTATCATGATTCCTTCAGGTTACCTATTTTGTCATTTTTTCCAAATTTTCCCAATTTCTTCTATTTTTTTTTGTTTTTGTTATAAAAAACATAGTATTATTATTTACATTACTTGAAAAAGGCAGCAAACCATAAGTCAGAAGCGTAATAAGCATACAAACAATTTTATAAAAGTTGCATACATGCTACATATAATCGATGGCATTTGTTTGTGTACATGTGTTATGTTGGAGCTTGTTTTGGTATTTTGGTTATCGAGTGACGTATTAGAGTAGCTTATTGAGCCTGATGGTCCCAGTATACTCGAAAATGCCATATTCAGCTTTATCTAATTTAAAATCGCCAACGACCATACCACGCTGAATACATCGGTTCTCGTCCGATCACCGAAATTAAGCAGCGTCGGGCGCGGTTAGTACTTAGATGGGGGACCGCTTGGGAACACCGCGTGTTGTTGGCTCTCCAACAACTTTTTGCTTTTTCCAAAAATTTATCATGATTCCTTCAGGTTACCTATTTTGTCATTTTTTCCAAATTTTCCCAATTTCTTCTATTTTTTTTTGTTTTTGTTATAAAAAACATAGTATTATTATTTACATTACTTGAAAAAGGCAGCAAACCATAAGTCAGAAGCGTAATAAGCATACAAACAATTTTATAAAAGTTGCATACATGCTACATATAATCGATGGCATTTGTTTGTGTACATGTGTTATGTTGGAGCTTGTTTTGGTATTTTGGTTATCGAGTGACGTATTAGAGTAGCTTATTGAGCCTGATGGTCCCAGTATACTCGAAAATGCCATATTCAGCTTTATCTAATTTAAAATCGCCAACGACCATACCACGCTGAATACATCGGTTCTCGTCCGATCACCGAAATTAAGCAGCGTCGGGCGCGGTTAGTACTTAGATGGGGGACCGCTTGGGAACACCGCGTGTTGTTGGCTCTCCAACAACTTTTTGCTTTTTCCAAAAATTTATCATGATTCCTTCAGGTTACCTATTTTGTCATTTTTTCCAAATTTTCCCAATTTCTTCTATTTTTTTTTGTTTTTGTTATAAAAAACATAGTATTATTATTTACATTACTTGAAAAAGGCAGCAAACCATAAGTCAGAAGCGTAATAAGCATACAAACAATTTTATAAAAGTTGCATACATGCTACATATAATCGATGGCATTTGTTTGTGTACATGTGTTATGTTGGAGCTTGTTTTGGTATTTTGGTTATCGAGTGACGTATTAGAGTAGCTTATTGAGCCTGATGGTCCCAGTATACTCGAAAATGCCATATTCAGCTTTATCTAATTTAAAATCGCCAACGACCATACCACGCTGAATACATCGGTTCTCGTCCGATCACCGAAATTAAGCAGCGTCGGGCGCGGTTAGTACTTAGATGGGGGACCGCTTGGGAACACCGCGTGTTGTTGGCTCTCCAACAACTTTTTGCTTTTTCCAAAAATTTATCATGATTCCTTCAGGTTACCTATTTTGTCATTTTTTCCAAATTTTCCCAATTTCTTCTATTTTTTTTTGTTTTTGTTATAAAAAACATAGTATTATTATTTACATTACTTGAAAAAGGCAGCAAACCATAAGTCAGAAGCGTAATAAGCATACAAACAATTTTATAAAAGTTGCATACATGCTACATATAATCGATGGCATTTGTTTGTGTACATGTGTTATGTTGGAGCTTGTTTTGGTATTTTGGTTATCGAGTGACGTATTAGAGTAGCTTATTGAGCCTGATGGTCCCAGTATACTCGAAAATGCCATATTCAGCTTTATCTAATTTAAAATCGCCAACGACCATACCACGCTGAATACATCGGTTCTCGTCCGATCACCGAAATTAAGCAGCGTCGGGCGCGGTTAGTACTTAGATGGGGGACCGCTTGGGAACACCGCGTGTTGTTGGCTCTCCAACAACTTTTTGCTTTTTCCAAAAATTTATCATGATTCCTTCAGGTTACCTATTTTGTCATTTTTTCCAAATTTTCCCAATTTCTTCTATTTTTTTTGTTTTTGTTATAAAAAACATAGTATTATTATTTACATTACTTGAAAAAGGCAGCAAACCATAAGTCAGAAGCGTAATAAGCATACAAACAATTTTATAAAAGTTGCATACATGCTACATATAATCGATGGCATTTGTTTGTGTACATGTGTTATGTTGGAGCTTGTTTTGGTATTTTGGTTATCGAGTGACGTATTAGAGTAGCTTATTGAGCCTGATGGTCCCAGTATACTCGAAAATGCCATATTCAGCTTTATCTAATTTAAAATCGCCAACGACCATACCACGCTGAATACATCGGTTCTCGTCCGATCACCGAAATTAAGCAGCGTCGGGCGCGGTTAGTACTTAGATGGGGGACCGCTTGGGAACACCGCGTGTTGTTGGCTCTCCAACAACTTTTTGCTTTTTCCAAAAATTTATCATGATTCCTTCAGGTTACCTATTTTGTCATTTTTTCCAAATTTTCCCAATTTCTTCTATTTTTTTTTGTTTTTGTTATAAAAAACATAGTATTATTATTTACATTACTTGAAAAAGGCAGCAAACCATAAGTCAGAAGCGTAATAAGCATACAAACAATTTTATAAAAGTTGCATACATGCTACATATAATCGATGGCATTTGTTTGTGTACATGTGTTATGTTGGAGCTTGTTTTGGTATTTTGGTTATCGAGTGACGTATTAGAGTAGCTTATTGAGCCTGATGGTCCCAGTATACTCGAAAATGCCATATTCAGCTTTATCTAATTTAAAATCGCCAACGACCATACCACGCTGAATACATCGGTTCTCGTCCGATCACCGAAATTAAGCAGCGTCGGGCGCGGTTAGTACTTAGATGGGGGACCGCTTGGGAACACCGCGTGTTGTTGGCTCTCCAACAACTTTTTGCTTTTTCCAAAAATTTATCATGATTCCTTCAGGTTACCTATTTTGTCATTTTTTCCAAATTTTCCCAATTTCTTCTATTTTTTTTTGTTTTTGTTATAAAAAACATAGTATTATTATTTACATTACTTGAAAAAGGCAGCAAACCATAAGTCAGAAGCGTAATAAGCATACAAACAATTTTATAAAAGTTGCATACATGCTACATATAATCGATGGCATTTGTTTGTGTACATGTGTTATGTTGGAGCTTGTTTTGGTATTTTGGTTATCGAGTGACGTATTAGAGTAGCTTATTGAGCCTGATGGTCCCAGTATACTCGAAAATGCCATATTCAGCTTTATCTAATTTAAAATCGCCAACGACCATACCACGCTGAATACATCGGTTCTCGTCCGATCACCGAAATTAAGCAGCGTCGGGCGCGGTTAGTACTTAGATGGGGGACCGCTTGGGAACACCGCGTGTTGTTGGCTCTCCAACAACTTTTTGCTTTTTCCAAAAATTTATCATGATTCCTTCAGGTTACCTATTTTGTCATTTTTTCCAAATTTTCCCAATTTCTTCTATTTTTTTTGTTTTTGTTATAAAAAACATAGTATTATTATTTACATTACTTGAAAAAGGCAGCAAACCATAAGTCAGAAGCGTAATAAGCATACAAACAATTTTATAAAAGTTGCATACATGCTACATATAATCGATGGCATTTGTTTGTGTACATGTGTTATGTTGGAGCTTGTTTTGGTATTTTGGTT
>JAWMAG010000358.1:0-54200 GCA_037013455.1 Ceratitis rosa
ACTCAGTGCATTGCATATGGATAGTTTTATTAAAAACTGATATAACTCAGTGCATTGCATATGGATAGTTTTATTAAAAACTGATATAACACAGTGCATTGCATATGGATAGTTTTATTAAAAACTGATATAACACAGTGCATTGCATATGGATAGTTTTATTAAAAACTAATATAACACAGTGCATTGCATATGGATAGTTTTATTAAAAACTAATATAACTCAGTGCATTGCATATGGATAGTTTTATTAAAAACTGATATAACTCAGTGCATTGCATATGGATAGTTTTATTAAAAACTGATATAACTCAGTGCATTGCATATGGATAGTTTTATTAAAAACTGATATACATAACTCAGTGTATTGCATATGGATAGTTTTATAAAAAACTGATATAACTCAGCGCATTGCATATGGATAGTTTTATTAAAAACTGATATAACACAGTGCATTGCATATGGATAGTTTTATTAAAAACTGATATAACACAGTGCATTGCATATGGATAGTTTTATTAAAAACTGATATAACACAGTGCATTGCATATGGATAGTTTTATTAAAAACTGATATAACACAGTGAATTGCATATGGATAGTTTTATTGAAAACTGATATAACTCAGTGCATTGCATATGGATAGTTTTATTAAAAACTGATATAACTCAGTGCATTGCATATGGATAGTTTTATTAAAAACTGATATACATAACTCAGTGTATTGCATATGGATAGTTTTATAAAAAACTGATATAACTCAGCGCATTGCATATGGATAGTTTTATTAAAAACTGATATAACACAGTGCATTGCATATGGATAGTTTTATTAAAAACTGATATAACACAGTGCATTGCATATGGATAGTTTTATTAAAAACTGATATAACACAGTGCATTGCATATGGATAGTTTTATTAAAAACTGATATAACTCAGTGCATTGCATATGGATAGTTTTATTAAAAACTGATATAACACAGTGCATTGCATATGGATAGTTTTATTAAAAACTGATATAACACAGTGCATTGCATATGGATAGTTTTATTAAAAACTGATATAACTCAGTGCATTGCATATGGATAGTTCTATTAAAAACTGATATAACACAGTGCATTGCATATGGATAGTTTTATTAAAAACTGATATAACACAGTGCATTGCATATGGATAGTTTTATTAAAAACTGATATAACTCAGTGCATTGCATATGGATAGTTTTATTAAAAACTGATATAGCTCAGTGCATTGCATATGGATAGTTTTATTAAAAACTGAGATAACTCAGTGCATTGCATATGGATAATTTTATTAAAAACTGATATAACACAGTGCATTGCATATGGATAGTTTTATTAAAAACTGATATAACACAGTGCATTGCATATGGATAGTTTTATTAAAAACTGATATAACTCAGTGCATTGCATATGGATAGTTTTATTAAAAACTGATATAACTCAGTGCATTGCATATGGATAGTTTTATTAAAAACTGATATAACACAGTGCATTGCATATGGATAGTTTTATTAAAAACTGATATAACACAGTGCATTGCATATGGATAGTTTTACTAAAAACTGATATAACTCAGTGCATTGCATATGGATAATTTTATTAAAAACTGATGTAACTCAGTGCATTGCATATGGATAGTTTTATTAAAAACTGATATAACACAGTGCATTGCATATGGATAGTTTTATTAAAAACTAATATAACACAGTGCATTGCATATGGATAGTTTTATTAAAAACTAATATAACTCAGTGCATTGCATATGGATAGTTTTATTAAAAACTGATATAACTCAGTGCATTGCATATGGATAGTTTTATTAAAAACTGATATAACTCAGTGCATTGCATATGGATAGTTTTATTAAAAACTGATATACATAACTCAGTGTATTGCATATGGATAGTTTTATAAAAAACTGATATAACTCAGCGCATTGCATATGGATAGTTTTATTAAAAACTGATATAACACAGTGCATTGCATATGGATAGTTTTATTAAAAACTGATATAACACAGTGCATTGTATCTGGATAGTTTTATTAAAAGCTGATATAACACAGTGCATTGCATATGGATAGTTTTATTAAAAACTGATATAACTCAGTGCATTGCATATGGATAGTTTTATTAAAAACTGATATAACTCAGTGCATTGCATATGGATAGTTTTATTAAAAACTGATATACATAACTCAGTGTATTGCATATGGATAGTTTTATAAAAAACTGATATAACTCAGCGCATTGCATATGGATAGTTTTATTAAAAACTGATATAACACAGTGCATTGCATATGGATAGTTTTATTAAAAACTGATATAACACAGTGCATTGTATCTGGATAGTTTTATTAAAAGCTGATATAACACAGTGCATTGCATATGGATAGTTTTATTAAAAACTGATATAACACAGTGCATTGCATATGGATAGTTTTATTGAAAACTGATATAACTCAGTGCATTGCATATGGATAGTTTTATTAAAAACTGATATAACACAGTGCATTGCATATGGATAGTTTTATTAAAAACTGATATAACACAGTGCATTGCATATGGATAGTTTTATTAAAAACTGATATAACACAGTGCATTGCATATGGATAGTTTTATTAAAAACTGATATAACACAGTGCATTGCATATGGATAGTTTTATTAAAAACTGATATAACTCAGTGCATTGCATATGGATAGTTTTATTAAAAACTGATATAACTCAGTGCATTGCATATGGATAGTTTTATTAAAAACTGATATAACACAGTGCATTGCATATGGATAGTTTTATTAAAAACTGATATAACACAGTGCATTGCATATGGATAGTTTTATTAAAAACTAATATAACACAGTGCATTGCATATGGATAGTTTTATTAAAAACTAATATAACTCAGTGCATTGCATATGGATAGTTTTATTAAAAACTGATATAACTCAGTGCATTGCATATGGATAGTTTTATTAAAAACTGATATAACTCAGTGCATTGCATATGGATAGTTTTATTAAAAACTGATATACATAACTCAGTGTATTGCATATGGATAGTTTTATAAAAAACTGATATAACTCAGCGCATTGCATATGGATAGTTTTATTAAAAACTGATATAACACAGTGCATTGCATATGGATAGTTTTATTAAAAACTGATATAACACAGTGCATTGCATATGGATAGTTTTATTAAAAACTGATATAACACAGTGCATTGCATATGGATAGTTTTATTAAAAACTGATATAACACAGTGAATTGCATATGGATAGTTTTATTGAAAACTGATATAACTCAGTGCATTGCATATGGATAGTTTTATTAAAAACTGATATAACTCAGTGCATTGCATATGGATAGTTTTATTAAAAACTGATATACATAACTCAGTGTATTGCATATGGATAGTTTTATAAAAAACTGATATAACTCAGCGCATTGCATATGGATAGTTTTATTAAAAACTGATATAACACAGTGCATTGCATATGGATAGTTTTATTAAAAACTGATATAACACAGTGCATTGCATATGGATAGTTTTATTAAAAACTGATATAACACAGTGCATTGCATATGGATAGTTTTATTAAAAACTGATATAACACAGTGCATTGCATATGGATAGTTTTATTGAAAACTGATATAACTCAGTGCATTGCATATGGATAGTTTTATTAAAAACTGATATAACACAGTGCATTGCATATGGATAGTTTTATTAAAAACTGATATAACACAGTGCATTGCATATGGATAGTTTTATTAAAAACTGATATAGCTCAGTGCATTGCATATGGATAGTTTTATTAAAAACTGAGATAACTCAGTGCATTGCATATGGATAGTTTTATTAAAAACTGATATAACACAGTGCATTGCATATGGATAGTTTTATTAAAAACTGATATAACACAGTGCATTGCATATGGATAGTTTTATTAAAAACTGATATAACTCAGTGCATTGCATATGGATAGTTTTATTAAAAACTGATATAACTCAGTGCATTGCATATGGATAGTTTTATTAAAAACTGATATAACACAGTGCATTGCATATGGATAGTTTTATTAAAAACTGATATAACACAGTGCATTGCATATGGATAGTTTTACTAAAAACTGATATAACTCAGTGCATTGCATATGGATAGTTTTATTAAAAACTGATGTAACTCAGTGCATTGCATATGGATAGTTTTATTAAAAACTGATATAACACAGTGCATTGCATATGGATAGTTTTATTAAAAACTAATATAACACAGTGCATTGCATATGGATAGTTTTATTAAAAACTAATATAACTCAGTGCATTGCATATGGATAGTTTTATTAAAAACTGATATAACTCAGTGCATTGCATATGGATAGTTTTATTAAAAACGGATATAACTCAGTGCATTGCATATGGATAGTTTTATTAAAAACTGATATAACTCAGTGCATTGCATATGGATAGTTTTATTAAAAACTGAAATAACTCAGTGCATTGCATATGGATAGTTTTATTAAAAACTGAAATAACTCAGTGCATTGCATATGGATAGTTTTATTAAAAACTGATATAACTCAGTGCATTGCATATGGAAAGTTTTATTAAAAACTGATATAACTCAGTGCATTGCATATGGATAGTTTTATTAAAAACTGATATAACTCAGTGCATTGCATATGGATAGTTTTATTAAAAACTGATATAACACAGTGCATTGCATATGGATAGTTTTATTGAAAACTGATATAACTCAGTGCATTGCATATGGATAGTTTTATTAAAAACTGATATAACTCAGTGCATTGCATATGGATAGTTTTATTAAAAGCTGATATACATAACTCAGTGTATTGCATATGGATAGTTTTATAAAAAACTGATATAACTCAGCGCATTGCATATGGATAGTTTTATTAAAAACTGATATAACACAGTGCATTGCATATGGATAGTTTTATTAAAAACTGATATAACACAGTGCATTGCATATGGATAGTTTTATTAAAAACTGATATAACACAGTGCATTGCATATGGATAGTTTTATTAAAAACTGATATAACACAGTGCATTGCATATGGATAGTTTTATTGAAAACTGATATAACTCAGTGCATTGCATATGGATAGTTTTATTAAAAACTGATATAACACAGTGCATTGCATATGGATAGTTTTATTAAAAACTGATATAACACAGTGCATTGCATATGGATAGTTTTATTAAAAACTGATATAACACAGTGCATTGCATATGGATAGTTTTATTAAAAACTGATATAACTCAGTGCATTGCATATGGATAGTTTTATTAAAAACTGATATAACTCAGTGCATTGCATATGGATAGTTTTATTAAAAACTGATATAACACAGTGCATTGCATATGGATAGTTTTATTAAAAACTGATGTAACTCAGTGCATTGCATATGGATAGTTTTATTAAAAACTGATATAACACAGTGCATTGCATATGGATAGTTTTATTAAAAACTAATATAACACAGTGCATTGCATATGGATAGTTTTATTAAAAACTAATATAACTCAGTGCATTGCATATGGATAGTTTTATTAAAAACTGATATAACTCAGTGCATTGCATATGGATAGTTTTATTAAAAACTGATATAACTCAGTGCATTGCATATGGATAGTTTTATTAAAAACTGATATACATAACTCAGTGTATTGCATATGGATAGTTTTATAAAAAACTGATATAACTCAGCGCATTGCATATGGATAGTTTTATTAAAAACTGATATAACTCAGTGCATTGCATATGGATAGTTTTATTAAAAACTGATATAACACAGTGCATTGCATATGGATAGTTTTATTAAAAACTGATATAACACAGTGCATTGCATATGGATAGTTTTATTAAAAACTGATATAACACAGTGCATTGCATATGGATAGTTTTATTGAAAACTGATATAACTCAGTGCATTGCATATGGATAGTTTTATTAAAAACTGATATAACACAGTGCATTGCATATGGATAGTTTTATTAAAAACTGATATAACACAGTGCATTGCATATGGATAGTTTTATTAAAAACTGATATAATACAGTGCATTGCATATGGATAGTTTTATTAAAAACTGATATAACTCAGTGCATTGCATATGGATAGTTTTATTAAAAACTGATATAACTCAGTGCATTGCATATGGATAGTTTTATTAAAAACGGATATAACTCAGTGCATTGCATATGGATAGTTTTATTAAAAACTGATATAACTCAGTGCATTGCATATGGATAGTTTTATTAAAAACTGAAATAACTCAGTGCATTGCATATGGATAGTTTTATTAAAAACTGAAATAACTCAGTGCATTGCATATGGATAGTTTTATTAAAAACTGATATAACTCAGTGCATTGCATATGGAAAGTTTTATTAAAAACTGATATAACTCAGTGCATTGCATATGGATAGTTTTATTAAAAACTGATATAACTCAGTGCATTGCATATGGATAGTTTTATTAAAAACTGATATAACTCAGTGCATTGCATATGGATAGTTTTATTAAAAACTGATAAAACTCAGTGCATTGCATATGGATAGTTTTATTAAAAACTGATATAACTCAGCGCATTGCATATGGATAGTTTTATTAAAAACTGATATAACACAATGCATTGCATATGGATAGTTTTATTAAAAACTGATATAACACAGTGCATTGCATATGGATAGTTTTATTAAAAACTGATATAACTCAGTGCATTGCATATAGATAGTTTTATTAAGAACTGATATAACTCAGTGCATTGCATATGGATAGTTTTATTAAAAACTGATATAACTCAGTGCATGTCATATGGATAGTTTTATTAAAAACTGATATATTACAGTGCATTGCATATGGATAGTTTTATTAAAAACTGATATAACTCAGTGCATTGCATATGGATAGTTTTATTAAAAACTGATATAACTCAGTGCATTGCATATGGATAGTTTTATTAAAAACTGATATAACTCAGTGCATTGCATATGGATAGTTTTATTAAAAACTGATATAACTCACTGCAGTGCATATGGATAGTTTTATTAAAAACTGATATAACTCAGTGCATTGCATATGGATAGTTTTATTAAAAACTGATATAACTCAGTGCATTGCATATGGATAGTTTTATTAAAAACTGATATAACTCAGTGCATTGCATATGGATAGTTTTATTAAAAACTGATATAACTCAGTGCATTGCATATATATAGTTTTATTAAAAACTGATAAAACTCAGTGCATTGCATATGGATAGTTTTATTAAAAACTGATATAACTCAGTGCATTGCATATGTATAGTTTTATTAAAAACTGATATAACTCAGTGCATTGCATATGGATAGTTTTATTAAAAACTGATATAACTCAGTGCATTGCATATGGATAGTTTTATTAAAAACTGATATAACACAGTGCATTGCATATGGATAGTTTTATTAAAAACTGATATAACTCAGTGCATTGCATATGGATAGTTTTATTAAAAACTGATATAACTCAGCGCATTGCATATGGATAGTTTTATTAAAAACTGATATAACACAGTGCATTGCATATGGATAGTTTTATTAAAAACTGATATAACTCAGTGCATTGCATATGGATAGTTTTATTAAAAACTGATATAACTCAGCGCACTGCATATGGATAGTTTTACTAAAAACTGATATAACACAGTGCATTGCATACGGATAGTTTTATTAAAACTGATATAACTCAGTGCATTGCATATGGATAGTTTTATTAAAAACTGATATAACTCAGTGCATTGCATATGGATAGTTTTATTAAAAACTGATATAACACAGTGCATTGCATATGGATAGTTTTATTAAAAACTGATATAACCCAGTGCATTGCATATGGATAGTTTTATTAAAAACTGATATAACTCAGCGCATTGCATATGGATAGTTTTATTAAAAACTGATATAACACAGTGCATTGCATATGGATAGTTTTATTAAAAACTGATATAACTCAGCGCATTGCATATGGATAGTTTTATTAAAAACTGATATAACACAGTGCATTGCATATGGATAGTTTTATTAAAAACTGATATAACTCAGCGCATTGCATATGGATAGTTTTATTAAAAACTGATATAACTCAGTGCATTGCATATGGATAGTTTTATTAAAAACTGATATAACTCAGTGCATTGCATATGGATAGTTTTATTAAAAACTGATATAACTCAGTGCATTGCATATGGATAGTTTTATTAAAAACTGATATAACTCAGTGCATTGCATATGGATAGTTTTATTAAAAACTGATATAACTCAGTGCATTGCATATGGATAGTTTTATTAAAAACTGATATAACTCAGAGCATTGCATATGGATAGTTTTATTAAAAACTGATATAACACAGTGCATTGCATATGGATAGTTTTATTAAAAACTGATATCACACAGTGCATTGCATATGGATAGTTTTATTAAAAACTGATATAACTCAGTGCATTGCATATGGATAGTTTTATTAAAAACTGATATAACTCAGTGCATTGCATATGGATAGTTTTATTAAAAACTGATATAACTCAGTGCATTGCATATGGATAGTTTTATTAAAAACTGATATAACTCAGTGCATTGCATATGGATAGTTTAATTAAAAACTGATGTAACTCAGCGCATTGCATATGGATAGTTTTATTAAAAACTGATATAACACAGTGCATTACATATGGATAGTTTTATTAAAAACTGATATAACACAGTGCATTGCATATGGATAGTTTTATTAAAAACTGATATAACTCAGTGCATTGCATATGGATAGTTTTATTAAAAACTGATATAACTCAGTGCATTGCATATGGATAGTTTTATTAAAAACTGATATAACTCAGTGCATTGCATATGGATAGTTTTATGAAAAACTGATATAACTCAGTGCATTGCATATGGATAGTTTTATTAAAAACTGATATAACTCAGCGCATTGCATATGGATAGTTTTATTAAAAACTGATATAACACAGTGCATTGCATATGGATAGTTTTATTAAAAACTGATATAACACAGTGCATTGCATATGGATAGTTTTATTAAAAACTGATATAACTCAGTGCATTGCATATGGATAGTTTTATTAAAAACTGATGTAACTCAGTGCATTGCATATGGATAGTTTTATTAAAAACTGATATAACACAATGCATTGCATATGGATAGTTTTATTAAAAACTGATATAACACAGTGCATTGCATATGGATAGTTTTATTAAAAACTAATATAACTCAGTGCATTGCATATGGATAGTTTTATTAAAAACTGATATAACTCAGTGCATTGCATATGGATAGTTTTATTAAAAACTGATATAACTCAGTGCATTGCATATGGATAGTTTTATTAAAAACTGATATAACTCAGTGCATTGCATATGGATAGTTTTATTAAAAACTGATATAACTCAGCGCATTGCATATGGATAGTTTTATTAAAAACTGATATAACACAGTGCATTGCATATGGATAGTTTTATTAAAAACTGATATAACTCAGTGCATTGCATATGGATAGTTTTATTAAAAACTGATATAGCTCAGTGCATTGCATATGGATAGTTTTATTAAAAACTGATATAACTCAGTGCATTGCATATGGATAGTTTTATTAAAAACTGATATAACACAGTGCATTGCATATGGATAGTTTTATTAAAAACTGATATAACACAGTGCATTGCATATGGATAGTTTTATTAAAAACTGATATAACTCAGTGCATTGCATATGGATAGTTTTATTAAAAACTGATATAACTCAGTGCATTGCATATGGATAGTTTTATTAAAAACTGATATAACTCAGTGCATTGCATATGGATAGTTTTATTAAAAACTGATATAACACAGTGCATTGCATATGGATAGTTTTATTAAAAACTGATATAACTCAGTGCATTGCATATGGATAGTTTTATTAAAAACTGATATAACTCAGTGCATTGCATATGGATAGTTTTATTAAAAACTGATATAACTCAGTGTATTGCATATAGATAGTTTTATTAAAAACTGATATAACTCAGTGCATTGCATATGGATAGTTTTATTAAAAACTGATATAGCTCAGTGCATTGCATATGGATAGTTTTATTAAAAACTGATATAACTCAGTGCATTGCATATGGATAGTTTTATTAAAAACTGATATAACACAGTGCATTGCATATGGATAGTTTTATTAAAAACTGATATAACACAGTGCATTGCATATGGATAGTTTTATTAAAAACTGATATAACTCAGTGCATTGCATATGGATAGTTTTATTAAAAACTGATATAACTCAGCGCATTGCATATGGATAGTTTTATTAAAGACTGATATAACACAGTGCATTGCATATGGATAGTTTTATTAAAAACTGATATAACACAGTGCATTGCATATGGATAGTTTTATTAAAAACTGATATAACACAGTGCATTGCATGTGGATAGTTTTATTAAAAACTGATATAACACAGTGCATTGCATATGGATAGTTTTATTAAAAACTGATATAACTCAGTGCATTGCATATGGATAGTTTTATTAAAAACTGATATAGCTCAGTGCATTGCATATGGATAGTTTTATTAAAAACTGATATAACTCAGTGCATTGCATATGGATAGTTTTATTAAAAACTGATATAACTCAGTGCATTGCATATGGATAGTTTTATTAAAAACTGATATAACTCAGTGCATTGCATATGGATAGTTTTATTAAAAACTGATATAACTCAGTGCATTGCATATGGATAGTTTTATTAAAAACGGATATAACTCAGTGCATTGCATATGGATAGTTTTATTAAAAACTGATATAACTCAGTGCATTGCATATGGATAGTTTTATTAAAAACTGATATAACTCAGTGCATTGCATATGGATAGTTTTATTAAAAACTGATATAACTCAGCGCATTGCATATGGATAGTTTTATTAAAAACTGATATAACACAGTGCATTGCATATGGATAGTTTTATTAAAAACTGATATAACACAGTGCATTGCATATGGATAGTTTTATTAAAAACTGATATAACACAGTGCATTGCATATGGATAGTTTTATTAAAAACTGATATAACACAGTGCATTGCATATGGATAGTTTTATTGAAAACTGATATAACTCAGTGCATTGCATATGGATAGTTTTATTAAAAACTGATATAACACAGTGCATTGCATATGGATAGTTTTATTAAAAACTGATATAACACAGTGCATTGCATATGGATAGTTTTATTAAAAACTGATATAACACAGTGCATTGCATATGGATAGTTTTATTAAAAACTGATATAACACAGTGCATTGCAAATGGATAGTTTTATTAAAAACTGATATAACTCAGTGCATTGCATATGGATAGTTTTATTAAAAACTGATATAACTCAGTGCATTGCATATGGATAGTTTTATTAAAAACTGATATAACTCAGTGCATTGCATATGGATAGTTTTATTAAAAACTGAAATAACTCAGTGCATTGCATATGGATAGTTTTATTAAAAACTGAAATAACTCAGTGCATTGCATATGGATAGTTTTATTAAAAACTGATATAACTCAGTGCATTGCATATGGATAGTTTTATTAAAAACTGATATAACTCAGTGCATTGCATATGGATAGTTTTATTAAAAACTGATATAACTCAGTGCATTGCATATGGATAGTTTTATTAAAAACTGATATAACTCAGTGCATTGCATATGGATAGTTTTATTAAAAACTGATAAAACTCAGTGCATTGCATATGGATAGTTTTATTACAAACTGATATAACTCAGCGCATTGCATATGGATAGTTTTATTAAAAACTGATATAACACAGTGCATTGCATATGGATAGTTTTATTAAAAACTGATATAACACAGTGCATTGCATATGGATAGTTTTATTAAAAACTGATATAACACAGTGCATTGCATATGGATAGTTTTATTAAAAACTGATATAACTCAGTGCATTGCATATGGATAGTTCTATTAAAAACTGATATAACACAGTGCATTGCATATGGATAGTTTTATTAAAAACTGATATAACACAGTGCATTGCATATGGATAGTTTTATTAAAAACTGATATAACTCAGTGCATTGCATATGGATAGTTTTATTAAAAACTGATATAGCTCAGTGCATTGCATATGGATAGTTTTATTAAAAACTGAGATAACTCAGTGCATTGCATATGGATAATTTTATTAAAAACTGATATAACACAGTGCATTGCATATGGATAGTTTTATTAAAAACTGATATAACACAGTGCATTGCATATGGATAGTTTTATTAAAAACTGATATAACTCAGTGCATTGCATATGGATAGTTTTATTAAAAACTGATATAACTCAGTGCATTGCATATGGATAGTTTTATTAAAAACTGATATAACACAGTGCATTGCATATGGATAGTTTTATTAAAAACTGATATAACACAGTGCATTGCATATGGATAGTTTTACTAAAAACTGATATAACTCAGTGCATTGCATATGGATAATTTTATTAAAAACTGATGTAACTCAGTGCATTGCATATGGATAGTTTTATTAAAAACTGATATAACACAGTGCATTGCATATGGATAGTTTTATTAAAAACTAATATAACACAGTGCATTGCATATGGATAGTTTTATTAAAAACTAATATAACTCAGTGCATTGCATATGGATAGTTTTATTAAAAACTGATATAACTCAGTGCATTGCATATGGATAGTTTTATTAAAAACTGATATAACTCAGTGCATTGCATATGGATAGTTTTATTAAAAACTGATATACATAACTCAGTGTATTGCATATGGATAGTTTTATAAAAAACTGATATAACTCAGCGCATTGCATATGGATAGTTTTATTAAAAACTGATATAACACAGTGCATTGCATATGGATAGTTTTATTAAAAACTGATATAACACAGTGCATTGTATCTGGATAGTTTTATTAAAAGCTGATATAACACAGTGCATTGCATATGGATAGTTTTATTAAAAACTGATATAACTCAGTGCATTGCATATGGATAGTTTTATTAAAAACTGATATAACTCAGTGCATTGCATATGGATAGTTTTATTAAAAACTGATATACATAACTCAGTGTATTGCATATGGATAGTTTTATAAAAAACTGATATAACTCAGCGCATTGCATATGGATAGTTTTATTAAAAACTGATATAACACAGTGCATTGCATATGGATAGTTTTATTAAAAACTGATATAACACAGTGCATTGTATCTGGATAGTTTTATTAAAAGCTGATATAACACAGTGCATTGCATATGGATAGTTTTATTAAAAACTGATATAACACAGTGCATTGCATATGGATAGTTTTATTGAAAACTGATATAACTCAGTGCATTGCATATGGAAAGTTTTATTAAAAACTGATATAACACAGTGCATTGCATATGGATAGTTTTATTAAAAACTGATATAACACAGTGCATTGCATATGGATAGTTTTATTAAAAACTGATATAACACAGTGCATTGCATATGGATAGTTTTATTAAAAACTGATATAACACAGTGCATTGCATATGGATAGTTTTATTAAAAACTGATATAACTCAGTGCATTGCATATGGATAGTTTTATTAAAAACTGATATAACTCAGTGCATTGCATATGGATAGTTTTATTAAAAACTGATATAACACAGTGCATTGCATATGGATAGTTTTATTAAAAACTGATATAACACAGTGCATTGCATATGGATAGTTTTATTAAAAACTAATATAACACAGTGCATTGCATATGGATAGTTTTATTAAAAACTAATATAACTCAGTGCATTGCATATGGATAGTTTTATTAAAAACTGATATAACTCAGTGCATTGCATATGGATAGTTTTATTAAAAACTGATATAACTCAGTGCATTGCATATGGATAGTTTTATTAAAAACTGATATACATAACTCAGTGTATTGCATATGGATAGTTTTATAAAAAACTGATATAACTCAGCGCATTGCATATGGATAGTTTTATTAAAAACTGATATAACACAGTGCATTGCATATGGATAGTTTTATTAAAAACTGATATAACACAGTGCATTGCATATGGATAGTTTTATTAAAAACTGATATAACACAGTGCATTGCATATGGATAGTTTTATTAAAAACTGATATAACACAGTGCATTGCATATGGATAGTTTTATTGAAAACTGATATAACTCAGTGCATTGCATATGGATAGTTTTATTAAAAACTGATATAACTCAGTGCATTGCATATGGATAGTTTTATTAAAAACTGATATACATAACTCAGTGTATTGCATATGGATAGTTTTATAAAAAACTGATATAACTCAGCGCATTGCATATGGATAGTTTTATTAAAAACTGATATAACACAGTGCATTGCATATGGATAGTTTTATTAAAAACTGATATAACACAGTGCATTGCATATGGATAGTTTTATTAAAAACTGATATAACACAGTGCATTGCATATGGATAGTTTTATTAAAAACTGATATAACACAGTGCATTGCATATGGATAGTTTTATTGAAAACTGATATAACTCAGTGCATTGCATATGGATGGTTTTATTAAAAACTGATATAACACAGTGCATTGCATATGGATAGTTTTATTAAAAACTGATATAACACAGTGCATTGCATATGGATAGTTTTATTAAAAACTGATATAGCTCAGTGCATTGCATATGGATAGTTTTATTAAAAACTGAGATAACTCAGTGCATTGCATATGGATAGTTTTATTAAAAACTGATATAACACAGTGCATTGCATATGGATAGTTTTATTAAAAACTGATATAACACAGTGCATTGCATATGGATAGTTTTATTAAAAACTGATATAACTCAGTGCATTGCATATGGATAGTTTTATTAAAAACTGATATAACTCAGTGCATTGCATATGGATAGTTTTATTAAAAACTGATATAACACAGTGCATTGCATATGGATAGTTTTATTAAAAACTGATATAACACAGTGCATTGCATATGGATAGTTTTACTAAAAACTGATATAACTCAGTGCATTGCATATGGATAGTTTTATTAAAAACTGATGTAACTCAGTGCATTGCATATGGATAGTTTTATTAAAAACTGATATAACACAGTGCATTGCATATGGATAGTTTTATTAAAAACTAATATAACACAGTGCATTGCATATGGATAGTTTTATTAAAAACTAATATAACTCAGTGCATTGCATATGGATAGTTTTATTAAAAACTGATATAACTCAGTGCATTGCATATGGATAGTTTTATTAAAAACTGATATAACTCAGTGCATTGCATATGGATAGTTTTATTAAAAACTGATATACATAACTCAGTGTATTGCATATGGATAGTTTTATAAAAAACTGATATAACTCAGCGCATTGCATATGGATAGTTTTATTAAAAACTGATATAACTCAGTGCATTGCATATGGATAGTTTTATTAAAAACTGATATAACACAGTGCATTGCATATGGATAGTTTTATTAAAAACTGATATAACACAGTGCATTGCATATGGATAGTTTTATTAAAAACTGATATAACACAGTGCATTGCATATGGATAGTTTTATTGAAAACTGATATAACTCAGTGCATTGCATATGGATAGTTTTATTAAAAACTGATATAACACAGTGCATTGCATATGGATAGTTTTATTAAAAACTGATATAACACAGTGCATTGCATATGGATAGTTTTATTAAAAACTGATATAATACAGTGCATTGCATATGGATAGTTTTATTAAAAACTGATATAACTCAGTGCATTGCATATGGATAGTTTTATTAAAAACTGATATAACTCAGTGCATTGCATATGGATAGTTTTATTAAAAACGGATATAACTCAGTGCATTGCATATGGATAGTTTTATTAAAAACTGATATAACTCAGTGCATTGCATATGGATAGTTTTATTAAAAACTGAAATAACTCAGTGCATTGCATATGGATAGTTTTATTAAAAACTGAAATAACTCAGTGCATTGCATATGGATAGTTTTATTAAAAACTGATATAACTCAGTGCATTGCATATGGAAAGTTTTATTAAAAACTGATATAACTCAGTGCATTGCATATGGATAGTTTTATTAAAAACTGATATAACTCAGTGCATTGCATATGGATAGTTTTATTAAAAACTGATATAACACAGTGCATTGCATATGGATAGTTTTATTGAAAACTGATATAACTCAGTGCATTGCATATGGATAGTTTTATTAAAAACTGATATAACTCAGTGCATTGCATATGGATAGTTTTATTAAAAACTGATATACATAACTCAGTGTATTGCATATGGATAGTTTTATAAAAAACTGATATAACTCAGCGCATTGCATATGGATAGTTTTATTAAAAACTGATATAACACAGTGCATTGCGTATGGATAGTTTTATTAAAAACTGATATAACACAGTGCATTGCATATGGATAGTTTTATTAAAAACTGATATAACACAGTGCATTGCATATGGATAGTTTTATTAAAAACTGATATAACACAGTGCATTGCATATGGATAGTTTTATTGAAAACTGATATAACTCAGTGCATTGCATATGGATAGTTTTATTAAAAACTGATATAACACAGTGCATTGCATATGGATAGTTTTATTAAAAACTGATATAACACAGTGCATTGCATATGGATAGTTTTATTAAAAACTGATATAACACAGTGCATTGCATATGGATAGTTTTATTAAAAACTGATATAACTCAGTGCATTGCATATGGATAGTTTTATTAAAAACTGATATAACTCAGTGCATTGCATATGGATAGTTTTATTAAAAACTGATATAACACAGTGCATTGCATATGTATAGTTTTATTAAAAACTGATGTAACTCAGTGCATTGCATATGGATAGTTTTAATAAAAACTGATATAACACAGTGCATTGCATATGGATAGTTTTATTAAAAACTAATATAACACAGTGCATTGCATATGGATAGTTTTATTAAAAACTAATATAACTCAGTGCATTGCATATGGATAGTTTTATTAAAAACTGATATAACTCAGTGCATTGCATATGGATAGTTTTATTAAAAACTGATATAACTCAGTGCATTGCATATGGATAGTTTTATTAAAAACTGATATACATAACTCAGTGTATTGCATATGGATAGTTTTATAAAAAACTGATATAACTCAGCGCATTGCATATGGATAGTTTTATTAAAAACTGATATAACTCAGTGCATTGCATATGGATAGTTTTATTAAAAACTGATATAACACAGTGCATTGCATATGGATAGTTTTATTAAAAACTGATATAACACAGTGCATTGCATATGGATAGTTTTATTAAAAACTGATATAACACAGTGCATTGCATATGGATAGTTTTATTGAAAACTGATATAACTCAGTGCGTTGCATATGGATAGTTTTATTAAAAACTGATATAACACAGTGCATTGCATATGGATAGTTTTATTAAAAACTGATATAACACAGTGCATTGCATATGGATAGTTTTATTAAAAACTGATATAATACAGTGCATTGCATATGGATAGTTTTATTAAAAACTGATATAACTCAGTGCATTGCATATGGATAGTTTTATTAAAAACTGATATAACTCAGTGCATTGCATATGGATAGTTTTATTAAAAACGGATATAACTCAGTGCATTGCATATGGATAGTTTTATTAAAAACTGATATAACTCAGTGCATTGCATATGGATAGTTTTATTAAAAACTGAAATAACTCAGTGCATTGCATATGGATAGTTTTATTAAAAACTGAAATAACTCAGTGCATTGCATATGGATAGTTTTATTAAAAACTGATATAACTCAGTGCATTGCATATGGAAAGTTTTATTAAAAACTGATATAACTCAGTGCATTGCATATGGATAGTTTTATTAAAAACTGATATAACTCAGTGCATTGCATATGGATAGTTTTATTAAAAACTGATATAACTCAGTGCATTGCATATGGATAGTTTTATTAAAAACTGATAAAACTCAGTGCATTGCATATGGATAGTTTTATTAAAAACTGATATAACTCAGCGCATTGCATATGGATAGTTTTATTAAAAACTGATATAACACAATGCATTGCATATGGATAGTTTTATTAAAAACTGATATAACACAGTGCATTGCATATGGATAGTTTTATTAAAAACTGATATAACTCAGTGCATTGCATATAGATAGTTTTATTAAGAACTGATATAACTCAGTGCATTGCATATGGATAGTTTTATTAAAAACTGATATAACTCAGTGCATGTCATATGGATAGTTTTATTAAAAACTGATATATTACAGTGCATTGCATATGGATAGTTTTATTAAAAACTGATATAACTCAGTGCATTGCATATGGATAGTTTTATTAAAAACTGATATAACTCAGTGCATTGCATATGGATAGTTTTATTAAAAACTGATATAACTCAGTGCATTGCATATGGATAGTTTTATTAAAAACTGATATAACTCACTGCAGTGCATATGGATAGTTTTATTAAAAACTGATATAACTCAGTGCATTGCATATGGATAGTTTTATTAAAAACTGATATAACTCAGTGCATTGCATATGGATAGTTTTATTAAAAACTGATATAACTCAGTGCATTGCATATGGATAGTTTTATTAAAAACTGATATAACTCAGTGCATTGCATATGGATAGTTTTATTAAAAACTGATATAGCTCAGTGCATTGCATATGGATAGTTTTATTAAAAACTGATATAACTCAGTGCATTGCATATGGATAGTTTTATTAAAAACTGATATAACTCAGTGCATTGCATATGTATAGTTTTATTAAAAACTGATATAACTCAGTGCATTGCATATGGATAGTTTTATTAAAAACTGATATAACTCAGTGCATTGCATATGGATAGTTTTATTAAAAACTGATATAACACAGTGCATTGCATATGGATAGTTTTATTAAAAACTGATATAACTCAGTGCATTGCATATGGATAGTTTTATTAAAAACTGATATAACTCAGCGCATTGCATATGGATAGTTTTATTAAAAACTGATATAACACAGTGCATTGCATATGGATAGTTTTATTAAAAACTGATATAACTCATTGCATTGCATATGGATAGTTTTATTAAAAACTGATATAACTCAGTGCATTGCATATGGATAGTTTTATTAAAAACTGATATAACACAGTGCATTGCATATGGATAGTTTTATTAAAAACTGATATAACACAGTGCATTGCATATGGATAGTTTTATTAAAAACTGATATAACACAGTGCATTGCATATGGATAGTTTTATTAAAAACTGATATAACACAGTGCATTGCATATGGATAGTTTTATTGAAAACTGATATAACTCAGTGCATTGCATATGGATAGTTTTATTAAAAACTGATATAACACAGTGCATTGCATATGGATAGTTTTATTAAAAACTGATATAACACAGTGCATTGCATATGGATAGTTTTATTAAAAACTGATATAACACAGTGCATTGCATATGGATAGTTTTATTAAAAACTGATATAACACAGTGCATTGCAAATGGATAGTTTTATTAAAAACTGATATAACTCAGTGCATTGCATATGGATAGTTTTATTAAAAACTGATATAACTCAGTGCATTGCATATGGATAGTTTTATTAAAAACTGATATAACTCAGTGCATTGCATATGGATAGTTTTATTAAAAACTGAAATAACTCAGTGCATTGCATATGGATAGTTTTATTAAAAACTGAAATAACTCAGTGCATTGCATATGGATAGTTTTATTAAAAACTGATATAACTCAGTGCATTGCATATGGATAGTTTTATTAAAAACTGATATAACTCAGTGCATTGCATATGGATAGTTTTATTAAAAACTGATATAACTCAGTGCATTGCATATGGATAGTTTTATTAAAAACTGATATAACTCAGTGCATTGCATATGGATAGTTTTATTAAAAACTGATAAAACTCAGTGCATTGCATATGGATAGTTTTATTAAAAACTGATATAACTCAGCGCATTGCATATGGATAGTTTTATTAAAAACTGATATAACACAGTGCATTGCATATGGATAGTTTTATTAAAAACTGATATAACACAGTGCATTGCATATGGATAGTTTTATTAAAAACTGATATAACACAGTGCATTGCATATGGATAGTTTTATTAAAAACTGATATAACTCAGTGCATTGCATATGGATAGTTCTATTAAAAACTGATATAACACAGTGCATTGCATATGGATAGTTTTATTAAAAACTGATATAACACAGTGCATTGCATATGGATAGTTTTATTAAAAACTGATATAACTCAGTGCATTGCATATGGATAGTTTTATTAAAAACTGATATAGCTCAGTGCATTGCATATGGATAGTTTTATTAAAAACTGAGATAACTCAGTGCATTGCATATGGATAATTTTATTAAAAACTGATATAACACAGTGCATTGCATATGGATAGTTTTATTAAAAACTGATATAACACAGTGCATTGCATATGGATAGTTTTATTAAAAACTGATATAACTCAGTGCATTGCATATGGATAGTTTTATTAAAAACTGATATAACTCAGTGCATTGCATATGGATAGTTTTATTAAAAACTGATATAACACAGTGCATTGCATATGGATAGTTTTATTAAAAACTGATATAACACAGTGCATTGCATATGGATAGTTTTACTAAAAACTGATATAACTCAGTGCATTGCATATGGATAATTTTATTAAAAACTGATGTAACTCAGTGCATTGCATATGGATAGTTTTATTAAAAACTGATATAACACAGTGCATTGCATATGGATAGTTTTATTAAAAACTAATATAACACAGTGCATTGCATATGGATAGTTTTATTAAAAACTAATATAACTCAGTGCATTGCATATGGATAGTTTTATTAAAAACTGATATAACTCAGTGCATTGCATATGGATAGTTTTATTAAAAACTGATATAACTCAGTGCATTGCATATGGATAGTTTTATTAAAAACTGATATACATAACTCAGTGTATTGCATATGGATAGTTTTATAAAAAACTGATATAACTCAGCGCATTGCATATGGATAGTTTTATTAAAAACTGATATAACACAGTGCATTGCATATGGATAGTTTTATTAAAAACTGATATAACACAGTGCATTGTATCTGGATAGTTTTATTAAAAGCTGATATAACACAGTGCATTGCATATGGATAGTTTTATTAAAAACTGATATAACTCAGTGCATTGCATATGGATAGTTTTATTAAAAACTGATATAACTCAGTGCATTGCATATGGATAGTTTTATTAAAAACTGATATACATAACTCAGTGTATTGCATATGGATAGTTTTATAAAAAACTGATATAACTCAGCGCATTGCATATGGATAGTTTTATTAAAAACTGATATAACACAGTGCATTGCATATGGATAGTTTTATTAAAAACTGATATAACACAGTGCATTGTATCTGGATAGTTTTATTAAAAGCTGATATAACACAGTGCATTGCATATGGATGGTTTTATTAAAAACTGATATAACACAGTGCATTGCATATGGATAGTTTTATTGAAAACTGATATAACTCAGTGCATTGCATATGGATAGTTTTATTAAAAACTGATATAACACAGTGCATTGCATATGGATAGTTTTATTAAAAACTGATATAACACAGTGCATTGCATATGGATAGTTTTATTAAAAACTGATATAACACAGTGCATTGCATATGGATAGTTTTATTAAAAACTGATATAACACAGTGCATTGCATATGGATAGTTTTATTAAAAACTGATATAACTCAGTGCATTGCATATGGATAGTTTTATTAAAAACTGATATAACTCAGTGCATTGCATATGGATAGTTTTATTAAAAACTGATATAACACAGTGCATTGCATATGGATAGTTTTATTAAAAACTGATATAACACAGTGCATTGCATATGGATAGTTTTATTAATAACTAATATAACACAGTGCATTGCATATGGATAGTTTTATTAAAAACTAATATAACTCAGTGCATTGCATATGGATAGTTTTATTAAAAACTGATATAACTCAGTGCATTGCATATGGATAGTTTTATTAAAAACTGATATAACTCAGTGCATTGCATATGGATAGTTTTATTAAAAACCGATATACATAACTCAGTGTATTGCATATGGATAGTTTTATAAAAAACTGATATAACTCAGCGCATTGCATATGGATAGTTTTATTAAAAACTGATATAACACAGTGCATTGCATATGGATAGTTTTATTAAAAACTGATATAACACAGTGCATTGCATATGGATAGTTTTATTAAAAACTGATATAACACAGTGAATTGCATATGGATAGTTTTATTGAAAACTGATATAACTCAGTGCATTGCATATAGATAGTTTTATTAAAAACTGATATAACTCAGTGCATTGCATATGGATAGTTTTATTAAAAACTGATATACATAACTCAGTGTATTGCATATGGATAGTTTTATAAAAAACTGATATAACTCAGCGCATTGCATATGGATAATTTTATTAAAAACTGATATAACACAGTGCATTGCATATGGATAGTTTTATTAAAAACTGATATAACACAGTGCATTGCATATGGATAGTTTTATTAAAAACTGATATAACACAGTGCATTGCATATGGATAGTTTTATTAAAAACTGATATAACACAGTGCATTGCATATGGATAGTTTTATTGAAAACTGATATAACTCAGTGCATTGCATATGGATGGTTTTATTAAAAACTGATATAACACAGTGCATTGCATATGGATAGTTTTATTAAAAACTGATATAACACAGTGCATTGCATATGGATAGTTTTATTAAAAACTGATATAGCTCAGTGCATTGCATATGGATAGTTTTATTAAAAACTGAGATAACTCAGTGCATTGCATATGGATAGTTTTATTAAAAACTGATATAACACAGTGCATTGCATATGGATAGTTTTATTAAAAACTGATATAACACAGTGCATTGCATATGGATAGTTTTATTAAAAACTGATATAACTAAGTGCATTGCATATGGATAGTTTTATTAAAAACTGATATAACTCAGTGCATTGCATATGGATAGTTTTATTAAAAACTGATATAACACAGTGCATTGCATATGGATAGTTTTATTAAAAACTGATATAACACAGTGCATTGCATATGGATAGTTTTACTAAAAACTGATATAACTCAGTGCATTGCATATGGATAGTTTTATTAAAAACTGATGTAACTCAGTGCATTGCATATGGATAGTTTTATTAAAAACTGATATAACACAGTGCATTGCATATGGATAGTTTTATTAAAAACTAATATAACACAGTGCATTGCATATGGATAGTTTTATTAAAAACTAATATAACTCAGTGCATTGCATATGGATAGTTTTATTAAAAACTGATATAACTCAGTGCATTGCATATGGATAGTTTTATTAAAAACTGATATAACACAGTGCATTGCATATGGATAGTTTTATTGAAAACTGATATAACTCAGTGCATTGCATATGGATAGTTTTATTAAAAACTGATATAACACAGTGCATTGCATATGGATAGTTTTATTAAAAACTGATATAACACAGTGCATTGCATATGGATAGTTTTATTAAAAACTGATATAATACAGTGCATTGCATATGGATAGTTTTATTAAAAACTGATATAACTCAGTGCATTGCATATGGATAGTTTTATTAAAAACTGATATAACTCAGTGCATTGCATATGGATAGTTTTATTAAAAACGGATATAACTCAGTGCATTGCATATGGATAGTTTTATTAAAAACTGATATAACTCAGTGCATTGCATATGGATAGTTTTATTAAAAACTGAAATAACTCAGTGCATTGCATATGGATAGTTTTATTAAAAACTGAAATAACTCAGTGCATTGCATATGGATAGTTTTATTAAAAACTGATATAACTCAGTGCATTGCATATGGAAAGTTTTATTAAAAACTGATATAACTCAGTGCATTGCATATGGATAGTTTTATTAAAAACTGATATAACTCAGTGCATTGCATATGGATAGTTTTATTAAAAACTGATATAACACAGTGCATTGCATATGGATAGTTTTATTGAAAACTGATATAACTCAGTGCATTGCATATGGATAGTTTTATTAAAAACTGATATAACTCAGTGCATTGCATATGGATAATTTTATTAAAAACTGATATACATAACTCAGTGTATTGCATATGGATAGTTTTATAAAAAACTGATATAACTCAGCGCATTGCATATGGATAGTTTTATTAAAAACTGATATAACACAGTGCATTGCATATGGATAGTTTTATTAAAAACTAATATAACACAGTGCATTACATATGGATAGTTTTATTAAAAACTGATATAACACAGTGCATTGCATATGGATAGTTTTATTAAAAACTGATATAACACAGTGCATTGCATATGGATAGTTTTATTGAAAACTGATATAACTCAGTGCATTGCATATGGATAGTTTTATTAAAAACTGATATAACACAGTGCATTGCATATGGATAGTTTTATTAAAAACTGATATAACACAGTGCATTGCATATGGATAGTTTTATTAAAAACTGATATAACACAGTGCATTGCATATGGATAGTTTTATTAAAAACTGATATAACTCAGTGCATTGCATATGGATAGTTTTATTAAAAACTGATATAACTCAGTGCATTGCATATGGATAGTTTTATTAAAAACTGATATAACACAGTGCATTGCATATGGATAGTTTTATTAAAAACTGATGTAACTCAGTGCATTGCATATGGATAGTTTTATTAAAAACTGATATAACACAGTGCATTGCATATGGATAGTTTTATTAAAAACTAATATAACACAGTGCATTGCATATGGATAGTTTTATTAAAAACTAATATAACTCAGTGCATTGCATATGGATAGTTTTATTAAAAACTGATATAACTCAGTGCATTGCATATGGATAGTTTTATTAAAAACTGATATAACTCAGTGCATTGCATATGGATAGTTTTATTAAAAACTGATATACATAACTCAGTGTATTGCATATGGATAGTTTTATAAAAAACTGATATAACTCAGCGCATTGCATATGGATAGTTTTATTAAAAATTGATATAACTCAGTGCATTGCATATGGATAGTTTTATTAAAAACTGATATAACACAGTGCATTGCATATGGATAGTTTTATTAAAAACTGATATAACACAGTGCATTGCATATGGATAGTTTTATTAAAAACTGATATAACACAGTGCATTGCATATGGATAGTTTTATTGAAAACTGATATAACTCAGTGCATTGCATATGGATAGTTTTATTAAAAACTGATATAACACAGTGCATTGCATATGGATAGTTTTATTAAAAACTGATATAACACAGTGCATTGCATATGGATAGTTTTATTAAAAACTGATATAATACAGTGCATTGCATATGGATAGTTTTATTAAAAACTGATATATTACAGTGCATTGCATATGGATAGTTTTATTAAAAACTGATATAACTCAGTGCATTGCATATGGATAGTTTTATTAAAAACGGATATAACTCAGTGCATTGCATATGGATAGTTTTATTAAAAACTGATATAACTCAGTGCATTGCATATGGATAGTTTTATTAAAAACTGAAATAACTCAGTGCATTGCATATGGATAGTTTTATTAAAAACTGAAATAACTCAGTGCATTGCATATGGATAGTTTTATTAAAAACTGATATAACTCAGTGCATTGCATATGGAAAGTTTTATTAAAAACTGATATAACTCAGTGCATTGCATATGGATAGTTTTATTAAAAACTGATATAACTCAGTGCATTGCATATGGATAGTTTTATTAAAAACTGATATAACTCAGTGCATTGCATATGGATAGTTTTATTAAAAACTGATAAAACTCAGTGCATTGCATATGGATAGTTTTATTAAAAATTGATATAACTCAGCGCATTGCATATGGATAGTTTTATTAAAAACTGATATAACACAATGCATTGCATATGGATAGTTTTATTAAAAACTGATATAACAGTGCATTGCATATGGATAGTTTTATTAAAAACTGATATAACTCAGTGCATTGCATATAGATAGTTTTATTAAGAACTGATATAACTCAGTGCATTGCATATGGATAGTTTTATTAAAAACTGATATAACTCAGTGCATGTCATATGGATAGTTTTATTAAAAACTGATATATTACAGTGCATTGCATATGGATAGTTTTATTAAAAACTGATATAACTCAGTGCATTGCATATGGATAGTTTTATTAAAAACTGATATAACTCAGTGCATTGCATATGGATAGTTTTATTAAAAACTGATATAACTCAGTGCATTGCATATGGATAGTTTTATTAAAAACTGATATAACTCACTGCAGTGCATATGGATAGTTTTATTAAAAACTGATATAACTCAGTGCATTGCATATGGATAGTTTTATTAAAAACTGATATAACTCAGTGCATTGCATATGGATAGTTTTATTAAAAACTGATATAACTCAGTGCATTGCATATGGATAGTTTTATTAAAAACTGATATAACTCAGTGCATTGCATATGGATAGTTTTATTAAAAACTGATATAACTCAGTGCATTGCATATATATAGTTTTATTAAAAACTGATATAACTCAGTGCATTGCATATGGATAGTTTTATTAAAAACTGATATAACTCAGTGCATTGCATATGTATAGTTTTATTAAAAACTGATATAACTCAGTGCATTGCATATGGATAGTTTTATTAAAAACTGATATAACTCAGTGCATTGCATATGGATAGTTTTATTAAAAACTGATATAACACAGTGCATTGCATATGGATAGTTTTATTAAAAACTGATATAACTCAGTGCATTGCATATGGATAGTTTTATTAAAAACTGATATAACTCAGCGCATTGCATATGGATAGTTTTATTAAAAACTGATATAACACAGTGCATTGCATATGGATAGTTTTATTAAAAACTGATATAACTCAGTGCATTGCATATGGATAGTTTTATTAAAAACTGATATAACTCAGCGCACTGCATATGGATAGTTTTACTAAAAACTGATATAACACAGTGCATTGCATACGGATAGTTTTATTAAAACTGATATAACTCAGTGCATTGCATATGGATAGTTTTATTAAAAACTGATATAACTCAGTGCATTGCATATGGATAGTTTTATTAAAAACTGATATAACACAGTGCATTGCATATGGATAGTTTTATTAAAAACTGATATAACCCAGTGCATTGCATATGGATAGTTTTATTAAAAACTGATATAACTCAGCGCATTGCATATGGATAGTTTTATTAAAAACTGATATAACACAGTGCATTGCATATGGATAGTTTTATTAAAAACTGATATAACTCAGCGCATTGCATATGGATAGTTTTATTAAAAACTGATATAACACAGTGCATTGCATATGGATAGTTTTATTAAAAACTGATATAACTCAGCGCATTGCATATGGATAGTTTTATTAAAAACTGATATAACTCAGTGCATTGCATATGGATAGTTTTATTAAAAACTGATATAACTCAGTGCATTGCATATGGATAGTTTTATTAAAAACTGATATAACTCAGTGCATTGCATATGGATAGTTTTATTAAAAACTGATATAACTCAGTGCATTGCATATGGATAGTTTTATTAAAAACTGATATAACTCAGTGCATTGCATATGGATAGTTTTATTAAAAACTGATATAACTCAGAGCATTGCATATGGATAGTTTTATTAAAAACTGATATAACACAGTGCATTGCATATGGATAGTTTTATTAAAAACTGATATAACACAGTGCATTGCATATGGATAGTTTTATTAAAAACTGATATAACTCAGTGCATTGCATATGGATAGTTTTATTAAAAACTGATATAACTCAGTGCATTGCATATGGATAGTTTTATTAAAAACTGATATAACTCAGTGCATTGCATATGGATAGTTTTATTAAAAACTGATAAAACTCAGTGCATTGCATATGGATAGTTTTATTAAAAATTGATATAACTCAGCGCATTGCATATGGATAGTTTTATTAAAAACTGATATAACACAATGCATTGCATATGGATAGTTTTATTAAAAACTGATATAACAGTGCATTGCATATGGATAGTTTTATTAAAAACTGATATAACTCAGTGCATTGCATATAGATAGTTTTATTAAGAACTGATATAACTCAGTGCATTGCATATGGATAGTTTTATTAAAAACTGATATAACTCAGTGCATGTCATATGGATAGTTTTATTAAAAACTGATATATTACAGTGCATTGCATATGGATAGTTTTATTAAAAACTGATATAACTCAGTGCATTGCATATGGATAGTTTTATTAAAAACTGATATAACTCAGTGCATTGCATATGGATAGTTTTATTAAAAACTGATATAACTCAGTGCATTGCATATGGATAGTTTTATTAAAAACTGATATAACTCACTGCAGTGCATATGGATAGTTTTATTAAAAACTGATATAACTCAGTGCATTGCATATGGATAGTTTTATTAAAAACTGATATAACTCAGTGCATTGCATATGGATAGTTTTATTAAAAACTGATATAACTCAGTGCATTGCATATGGATAGTTTTATTAAAAACTGATATAACTCAGTGCATTGCATATGGATAGTTTTATTAAAAACTGATATAACTCAGTGCATTGCATATATATAGTTTTATTAAAAACTGATATAACTCAGTGCATTGCATATGGATAGTTTTATTAAAAACTGATATAACTCAGTGCATTGCATATGTATAGTTTTATTAAAAACTGATATAACTCAGTGCATTGCATATGGATAGTTTTATTAAAAACTGATATAACTCAGTGCATTGCATATGGATAGTTTTATTAAAAACTGATATAACACAGTGCATTGCATATGGATAGTTTTATTAAAAACTGATATAACTCAGTGCATTGCATATGGATAGTTTTATTAAAAACTGATATAACTCAGCGCATTGCATATGGATAGTTTTATTAAAAACTGATATAACACAGTGCATTGCATATGGATAGTTTTATTAAAAACTGATATAACTCAGTGCATTGCATATGGATAGTTTTATTAAAAACTGATATAACTCAGCGCACTGCATATGGATAGTTTTACTAAAAACTGATATAACACAGTGCATTGCATACGGATAGTTTTATTAAAACTGATATAACTCAGTGCATTGCATATGGATAGTTTTATTAAAAACTGATATAACTCAGTGCATTGCATATGGATAGTTTTATTAAAAACTGATATAACACAGTGCATTGCATATGGATAGTTTTATTAAAAACTGATATAACCCAGTGCATTGCATATGGATAGTTTTATTAAAAACTGATATAACTCAGCGCATTGCATATGGATAGTTTTATTAAAAACTGATATAACACAGTGCATTGCATATGGATAGTTTTATTAAAAACTGATATAACTCAGCGCATTGCATATGGATAGTTTTATTAAAAACTGATATAACACAGTGCATTGCATATGGATAGTTTTATTAAAAACTGATATAACTCAGCGCATTGCATATGGATAGTTTTATTAAAAACTGATATAACTCAGTGCATTGCATATGGATAGTTTTATTAAAAACTGATATAACTCAGTGCATTGCATATGGATAGTTTTATTAAAAACTGATATAACTCAGTGCATTGCATATGGATAGTTTTATTAAAAACTGATATAACTCAGTGCATTGCATATGGATAGTTTTATTAAAAACTGATATAACTCAGTGCATTGCATATGGATAGTTTTATTAAAAACTGATATAACTCAGTGCATTGCATATGGATAGTTTTATTAAAAACTGATATAACACAGTGCATTGCATATGGATAGTTTTATTAAAAACTGATATAACACAGTGCATTGCATATGGATAGTTTTATTAAAAACTGATATAACTCAGTGCATTGCATATGGATAGTTTTATTAAAAACTGATATAACTCAGTGCATTGCATATGGATAGTTTTATTAAAAACTGATATAACTCAGTGCATTGCATATGGATAGTTTTATTAAAAACTGATATAACTCAGTGCATTGCATATGGATAGTTTAATTAAAAACTGATGTAACTCAGCGCATTGCATATGGATAGTTTTATTAAAAACTGATATAACACAGTGCATTACATATGGATAGTTTTATTAAAAACTGATATAACACAGTGCATTGCATATGGATAGTTTTATTAAAAACTGATATAACTCAGTGCATTGCATATGGATAGTTTTATTAAAAACTGATATAACTCAGTGCATTGCATATGGATAGTTTTATTAAAAACTGATATAACTCAGTGCATTGCATATGGATAGTTTTATGAAAAACTGATATAACTCAGTGCATTGCATATGGATAGTTTTATTAAAAACTGATATAACTCAGCGCATTGCATATGGATAGTTTTATTAAAAACTGATATAACACAGTGCATTGCATATGGATAGTTTTATTAAAAACTGATATAACACAGTGCATTGCATATGGATAGTTTTATTAAAAACTGATATAACTCAGTGCATTGCATATGGATAGTTTTATTAAAAACTGATGTAACTCAGTGCATTGCATATGGATAGTTTTATTAAAAACTGATATAACACAATGCATTGCATATGGATAGTTTTATTAAAAACTGATATAACACAGTGCATTGCATATGGATAGTTTTATTAAAAACTAATATAACTCAGTGCATTGCATATGGATAGTTTTATTAAAAACTGATATAACTCAGTGCATTGCATATGGATAGTTTTATTAAAAACTGATATAACACAGTGCATTGCATATGGATAGTTTTATTAAAAACTGATATAACACAGTGCATTGCATATGGATAGTTTTATTAAAAACTGATATAACACAGTGCATTGCATATGGATAGTTTTATTAAAAACTGATATAACACAGTGCATTGCATATGGATAGTTTTATTAAAAACTGATATAACACAGTGCATTGCATATGGATAGTTTTATTAAAAACTGATATAACTCAGTGCATTGCATATGGATAGTTTTATTAAAAACTGATATAACTCAGTGCATTGCATATGGATAGTTTTATTAAAAACTGATATAACACAGTGCATTGCATATGGATAGTTTTATTAAAAACTGATGTAACTCAGTGCATTGCATATGGATAGTTTTATTAAAAACTGATATAACACAGTGCATTGCATATGGATAGTTTTATTAAAAACTAATATAACACAGTGCATTGCATATGGATAGTTTTATTAAAAACTAATATAACTCAGTGCATTGCATATGGATAGTTTTATTAAAAACTGATATAACTCAGTGCATTGCATATGGATAGTTTTATTAAAAACTGATATAACTCAGTGCATTGCATATGGATAGTTTTATTAAAAACTGATATACATAACTCAGTGTATTGCATATGGATAGTTTTATAAAAAACTGATATAACTCAGCGCATTGCATATGGATAGTTTTATTAAAAACTGATATAACTCAGTGCATTGCATATGGATAGTTTTATTAAAAACTGATATAACACAGTGCATTGCATATGGATAGTTTTATTAAAAACTGATATAACACAGTGCATTACATATGGATAGTTTTATTAAAAACTGATATAACACAGTGCATTGCATATGGATAGTTTTATTGAAAACTGATATAACTCAGTGCATTGCATATGGATAGTTTTATTAAAAACTGATATAACACAGTGCATTGCATATGGATAGTTTTATTAAAAACTGATATAACACAGTGCATTGCATATGGATAGTTTTATTAAAAACTGATATAATACAGTGCATTGCATATGGATAGTTTTATTAAAAACTGATATATTACAGTGCATTGCATATGGATAGTTTTATTAAAAACTGATATAACTCAGTGCATTGCATATGGATAGTTTTATTAAAAACGGATATAACTCAGTGCATTGCATATGGATAGTTTTATTAAAAACTGATATAACTCAGTGCATTGCATATGGATAGTTTTATTAAAAACTGAAATAACTCAGTGCATTGCATATGGATAGTTTTATTAAAAACTGAAATAACTCAGTGCATTGCATATGGATAGTTTTATTAAAAACTGATATAACTCAGTGCATTGCATATGGAAAGTTTTATTAAAAACTGATATAACTCAGTGCATTGCATATGGATAGTTTTATTAAAAACTGATATAACTCAGTGCATTGCATATGGATAGTTTTATTAAAAACTGATATAACTCAGTGCATTGCATATGGATAGTTTTATTAAAAACTGATAAAACTCAGTGCATTGCATATGGATAGTTTTATTAAAAATTGATATAACTCAGCGCATTGCATATGGATAGTTTTATTAAAAACTGATATAACACAATGCATTGCATATGGATAGTTTTATTAAAAACTGATATAACAGTGCATTGCATATGGATAGTTTTATTAAAAACTGATATAACTCAGTGCATTGCATATAGATAGTTTTATTAAGAACTGATATAACTCAGTGCATTGCATATGGATAGTTTTATTAAAAACTGATATAACTCAGTGCATGTCATATGGATAGTTTTATTAAAAACTGATATATTACAGTGCAGTGCATATGGATAGTTTTATTAAAAACTGATATAACTCAGTGCATTGCATATGGATAGTTTTATTAAAAACTGATATAACTCAGTGCATTGCATATGGATAGTTTTATTAAAAACTGATATAACTCAGTGCATTGCATATGGATAGTTTTATTAAAAACTGATATAACTCACTGCAGTGCATATGGATAGTTTTATTAAAAACTGATATAACTCAGTGCATTGCATATGGATAGTTTTATTAAAAACTGATATAACTCAGTGCATTGCATATGGATAGTTTTATTAAAAACTGATATATTGGATGAGTGCATAAGTTCGTGCCCGATTCCGCTGGATGCCGTACGAATCGTTTGAGAGTGGCGCTCGTGAAAGAAATATATACATATTATATATCGTTGGAAAGGTGACAGTCCGAACTGTAAATCAAGCATAAAATAACTTCATTTTGATTTGAGTTGCTTAGTGAAAAGACGCATGGAATATGAACAACGAAAAAGATCATATGCGTCATATTATGTTATACGAATTCCGCAAAGGAAAAACAGTGGGCGCTGCAAATAAAGATATTCGCGAAGTTTATTTGGACCGTGCTCCAGCACTCCGCACAGTAAAGAAATGGTTCGCGAAATTTCGTTCTGAAGATTTTAACCTCGAAGATCAACCTCGCAGTGGACGGCCTTCTGAGCTTGATGACGATGTTCTAAGTACTTTAGTTGCGAATAACTCACGTATTTCGATGGAAGAGGTTGCCAGTGAATTGAACGTCAACAAATCAACTGCGTTTCGTCGTTTAAAAAAGGTTGGGTACACTTTGAAGCTCGATACATGGGTGCCACATCAGTTGAGTGAAAAGAACAAAGTGGACCGTATGTCAACAGCAATTTCTTTGCTTCGACGGATCAAAAACGAACCTTTTTTGGATCGGCTCGTGACTGGTGATGAAAAATGGGTCCTGTACAACAATGTTCAACACAAAAGAACATGGAAACAGGCACACGAAGGGGCGGAACCGATGTCGAAAGGTGGATTGCATCCGATGAAGGTACTGCTGTGCATTTGGTGGGATATCCCAGGCGTGATCTATTTTGAGCTCTTGCCAGCTGGAGAAACGATCACTGCCAACAAGTATTGTCAGCAATTGGTCGAATTGAAGAAAGCAATTGATGAAAAACGTCCGATTTTGGCCAATCGCAAAGGAGTTCTTTTCCATCATGACAACGCCAGGCCACATGTTGCAAAACCGACCCTGGCCAAACTGAAGGAGATGAATTGGGAAATCATGCCGCCTCCCCCATATTCAACCGACATTGCACCTTCTGATTATCATTTGTTTCGATCGCTGCAGAACAATTTGAATGGAAAAAAATTTAAAAATTTGGAAGACGTCAAAAACCACCTTGACATCTTTTTCAACGAGAAACCGCGCGATTTCTATGAATCAGGCATCCGTAAATTGGTTGAACGTTGGGAGTGGATTACCGAACATGATGGCGAATACATAATTGATTAATAAAAGCGCTTTCTTCAAAAAATTTCAATTTAAGTTTGCACTTGAAATC
Source organism: Ceratitis rosa (assembly GCA_037013455.1). NCBI lineage: Eukaryota > Metazoa > Arthropoda > Insecta > Diptera > Tephritidae > Ceratitis > Ceratitis rosa. The sequence continues at coordinate 34,474 of JAWMAG010000358.1, forward strand.
GGGCACGAACTTATGCACTCATCCAATAACTCAGTGCATTGCATATGGATAGTTTTATTAAAAACTGATATAACTCAGTGCATTGCATATGGATAGTTTTATTAAAAACTGATATAACTCAGTGCATTGCATATATATAGTTTTATTAAAAACTGATATAACTCAGTGCATTGCATATGGATAGTTTTATTAAAAACTGATATAACTCAGTGCATTGCATATGTATAGTTTTATTAAAAACTGATATAACTCAGTGCATTGCATATGGATAGTTTTATTAAAAACTGATATAACTCAGTGCATTGCATATGGATAGTTTTATTAAAAACTGATATAACACAGTGCATTGCATATGGATAGTTTTATTAAAAACTGATATAACTCAGTGCATTGCGTATGGATAGTTTTATTAAAAACTGATATAACTCAGCGCATTGCATATGGATAGTTTTATTAAAAACTGATATAACACAGTGCATTGCATATGGATAGTTTTATTAAAAACTGATATAACTCAGTGCATTGCATATGGATAGTTTTATTAAAAACTGATATAACTCAGCGCACTGCATATGGATAGTTTTACTAAAAACTGATATAACACAGTGCATTGCATACGGATAGTTTTATTAAAACTGATATAACTCAGTGCATTGCATATGGATAGTTTTATTAAAAACTGATATAACACAGTGCATTGCATATGGATAGTTTTATTAAAAACTGATATAACCCAGTGCATTGCATATGGATAGTTTTATTAAAAACTGATATAACTCAGCGCATTGCATATGGATAGTTTTATTAAAAACTGATATAACACAGTGCATTGCATATGGATAGTTTTATTAAAAACTGATATAACTCAGCGCATTGCATATGGATAGTTTTATTAAAAAACTGATATAACACAGTGCATTGCATATGGATAGTTTTATTAAAAACTGATATAACTCAGCGCATTGCATATGGATAGTTTTATTAAAAACTGATATAACTCAGTGCATTGCATATGGATAGTTTTATTAAAACTGATATAACTCAGTGCATTGCATATGGATAGTTTTATTAAAAACTGATATAACTCAGTGCATTGCATATGGATAGTTTTATTAAAAACTGATATAACTCAGTGCATTGCATATGGATAGTTTTATTAAAAACTGATATAACTCAGTGCATTGCATATGGATAGTTTTATTAAAAACTGATATAACTCAGAGCATTGCATATGGATAGTTTTATTAAAAACTGATATAACACAGTGCATTGCATATGGATAGTTTTATTAAAAACTGATATAACACAGTGCATTGCATATGGATAGTTTTATTAAAAACTGATATAACTCAGTGCATTGCATATGGATAGTTTTATTAAAAACTGATATAACTCAGTGCATTGCATATGGATAGTTTTATTAAAAACTGATATAACTCAGTGCATTGCATATGGATAGTTTTATTAAAAACTGATATAACTCAGTGCATTGCATATGGATAGTTTAATTAAAAACTGATGTAACTCAGCGCATTGCATATGGATAGTTTTATTAAAAACTGATATAACACAGTGCATTACATATGGATAGTTTTATTAAAAACTGATATAACACAGTGCATTGCATATGGATAGTTTTATTAAAAACTGATATAACTCAGTGCATTGCATATGGATAGTTTTATTAAAAACTGATATAACTCAGTGCATTGCATATGGATAAGTTTTTATTAAAAACTGATATAACTCAGTGCATTGCATATGGATAGTTTTATGAAAAACTGATATAACTCAGTGCATTGCATATGGATAGTTTTATTAAAAACTGATATAACTCAGCGCATTGCATATGGATAGTTTTATTAAAAACTGATATAACACAGTGCATTGCATATGGATAGTTTTATTAAAAACTGATATAACACAGTGCATTGCATATGGATAGTTTTATTAAAAACTGATATAACTCAGCGCATTGCATATGGATAGTTTTATTAAAAACTGATATAACACAGTGCATTGCATATGGATAGTTTTATTAAAAACTGATATAACACAGTGCATTGCATATGGATAGTTTTATTAAAAACTGATATAACTCAGTGCATTGCATATGGATAGTTTTATTAAAAACTGATGTAACTCAGTGCATTGCATATGGATAGTTTTATTAAAAACTGATATAACACAATGCATTGCATATGGATAGTTTTATTAAAAACTGATATAACACAGTGCATTGCATATGGATAGTTTTATTAAAAACTAATATAACTCAGTGCATTGCATATGGATAGTTTTATTAAAAACTGATATAACTCAGTGCATTGCATATGGATAGTTTTATTAAAAACTGATATAACTCAGTGCATTGCATATGGATAGTTTTATTAAAAACTGATATAACTCAGTGCATTGCATATGGATAGTTTTATTAAAAACTGATATAACTCAGCGCATTGCATATGGATAGTTTTATTAAAAACTGATATAACACAGTGCATTGCATATGGATAGTTTTATTAAAAACTGATATAACTCAGTGCATTGCATATGGATAGTTTTATTAAAAACTGATATAGCTCAGTGCATTGCATATGGATAGTTTTATTAAAAACTGATATAACTCAGTGCATTGCATATGGATAGTTTTATTAAAAACTGATATAACACAGTGCATTGCATATGGATAGTTTTATTAAAAACTGATATAACACAGTGCATTGCATATGGATAGTTTTATTAAAAACTGATATAACTCAGTGCATTGCATATGGATAGTTTTATTAAAAACTGATATAACTCAGTGCATTGCATATGGATAGTTTTATTAAAAACTGATATAACTCAGTGCATTGCATGTGGATAGTTTTATTAAAAACTGATATAACACAGTGCATTGCATATGGATAGTTTTATTAAAAACTGATATAACTCAGTGCATTGCATATGGATAGTTTTATTAAAAACTGATATAACTCAGTGCATTGCATATGGATAGTTTTATTAAAAACTGATATAACTCAGTGTATTGCATATAGATAGTTTTATTAAAAACTAATATAACTCAGTGCATTGCATATGGATAGTTTTATTAAAAACTGATATAGCTCAGTGCATTGCATATGGATAGTTTTATTAAAAACTGATATAACTCAGTGCATTGCATATGGATAGTTTTATTAAAAACTGATATAACACAGTGCATTGCATATGGATAGTTTTATTAAAAACTGATAAAACACAGTGCATTGCATATGGATAGTTTTATTAAAAACTGATATAACTCAGTGCATTGCATATGGATAGTTTTATTAAAAACTGATATAACTCAGCGCATTGCATATGGATAGTTTTATTAAAGACTGATATAACACAGTGCATTGCATATGGATAGTTTTATTAAAAACTGATATAACACAGTGCATTGCATATGGATAGTTTTATTAAAAACTGATATAACACAGTGCATTGCATGTGGATAGTTTTATTAAAAACTGATATAACACAGTGCATTGCATATGGATAGTTTTATTAAAAACTGATATAACTCAGTGCATTGCATATGGATAGTTTTATTAAAAACTGATATAGCTCAGTGCATTGCATATGGATAGTTTTATTAAAAACTGATATAACTCAGTGCATTGCATATGGATAGTTTTATTAAAAACTGATATAACTCAGTGCATTGCATATGGATAGTTTTATTAAAAACTGATATAACTCAGTGCATTGCATATGGATAGTTTTATTAAAAACTGATATAACTCAGTGCATTGCATATGGATAGTTTTATTAAAAACGGATATAACTCAGTGCATTGCATATGGATAGTTTTATTAAAAACTGATATAACTCAGTGCATTGCATATGGATAGTTTTATTAAAAACTGATATAACTCAGTGCATTGCATATGGATAGTTTTATTAAAAACTGATATAACTCAGCGCATTGCATATGGATAGTTTTATTAAAAACTGATATAACACAGTGCATTGCATATGGATAGTTTTATTAAAAACTGATATAACACAGTGCATTGCATATGGATAGTTTTATTAAAAACTGATATAACACAGTGCATTGCATATGGATAGTTTTATTAAAAACTGATATAACACAGTGCATTGCATATGGATAGTTTTATTGAAAACTGATATAACTCAGTGCATTGCATATGGATAGTTTTATTAAAAACTGATATAACACAGTGCATTGCATATGGATAGTTTTATTAAAAACTGATATAACACAGTGCATTGCATATGGATAGTTTTATTAAAAACTGATATAACACAGTGCATTGCATATGGATAGTTTTATTAAAAACTGATATAACACAGTGCATTGCAAATGGATAGTTTTATTAAAAACTGATATAACTCAGTGCATTGCATATGGATAGTTTTATTAAAAACTGATATAACTCAGTGCATTGCATATGGATAGTTTTATTAAAAACTGATATAACTCAGTGCATTGCATATGGATAGTTTTATTAAAAACTGAAATAACTCAGTGCATTGCATATGGATAGTTTTATTAAAAACTGAAATAACTCAGTGCATTGCATATGGATAGTTTTATTAAAAACTGATATAACTCAGTGCATTGCATATGGATAGTTTTATTAAAAACTGATATAACTCAGTGCATTGCATATGGATAGTTTTATTAAAAACTGATATAACTCAGTGCATTGCATATGGATAGTTTTATTAAAAACTGATATAACTCAGTGCATTGCATATGGATAGTTTTATTAAAAACTGATAAAACTCAGTGCATTGCATATGGATAGTTTTATTAAAAACTGATATAACTCAGCGCATTGCATATGGATAGTTTTATTAAAAACTGATATAACACAGTGCATTGCATATGGATAGTTTTATTAAAAACTGATATAACACAGTGCATTGCATATGGATAGTTTTATTAAAAACTGATATAACACAGTGCATTGCATATGGATAGTTTTATTAAAAACTGATATAACTCAGTGCATTGCATATGGATAGTTCTATTAAAAACTGATATAACTCAGTGCATTGCATATGGATAGTTTTATTAAAACCTGATATAACTCACTGCATTGCATATGGATAGTTTTATTAAAAACTGATATAACTCACTGCATTGCATATGGATAGTTTTATTAAAAACTGATATAACACAGTGCATTGCATATGGATAGTTTTATTAAAAACTGATATAACTCAGTGCATTGCATATGGATAGTTTTATTAAAAACTGATATAGCTCAGTGCATTGCATATGGATAGTTTTATTAAAAACTGAGATAACTCAGTGCATTGCATATGGATAATTTTATTAAAAACTGATATAACACAGTGCATTGCATATGGATAGTTTTATTAAAAACTGATATAACACAGTGCATTGCATATGGATAGTTTTATTAAAAACTGATATAACTCAGTGCATTGCATATGGATAGTTTTATTAAAAACTGATATAACTCAGTGCATTGCATATGGATAGTTTTATTAAAAACTGATATAACACAGTGCATTGCATATGGATAGTTTTATTAAAAACTGATATAACACAGTGCATTGCATATGGATAGTTTTACTAAAAACTGATATAACTCAGTGCATTGCATATGGATAATTTTATTAAAAACTGATGTAACTCAGTGCATTGCATATGGATAGTTTTATTAAAAACTGATATAACACAGTGCATTGCATATGGATAGTTTTATTAAAAACTAATATAACACAGTGCATTGCATATGGATAGTTTTATTAAAAACTAATATAACTCAGTGCATTGCATATGGATAGTTTTATTAAAAACTGATATAACTCAGTGCATTGCATATGGATAGTTTTATTAAAAACTGATATAACTCAGTGCATTGCATATGGATAGTTTTATTAAAAACTGATATACATAACTCAGTGTATTGCATATGGATAGTTTTATAAAAAACTGATATAACTCAGCGCATTGCATATGGATAGTTTTATTAAAAACTGATATAACACAGTGCATTGCATATGGATAGTTTTATTAAAAACTGATATAACACAGTGCATTGTATCTGGATAGTTTTATTAAAAGCTGATATAACACAGTGCATTGCATATGGATAGTTTTATTAAAAACTGATATAACTCAGTGCATTGCATATGGATAGTTTTATTAAAAACTGATATAACTCAGTGCATTGCATATGGATAGTTTTATTAAAAACTGATATACATAACTCAGTGTATTGCATATGGATAGTTTTATAAAAAACTGATATAACTCAGCGCATTGCATATGGATAGTTTTATTAAAAACTGATATAACACAGTGCATTGCATATGGATAGTTTTATTAAAAACTGATATAACACAGTGCATTGTATCTGGATAGTTTTATTAAAAGCTGATATAACACAGTGCATTGCATATGGATAGTTTTATTAAAAACTGATATAACACAGTGCATTGCATATGGATAGTTTTATTGAAAACTGATATAACTCAGTGCATTGCATATGGAAAGTTTTATTAAAAACTGATATAACACAGTGCATTGCATATGGATAGTTTTATTAAAACTGATATAACACAGTGCATTGCATATGGATAGTTTTATTAAAAACTGATATAACACAGTGCATTGCATATGGATAGTTTTATTAAAAACTGATATAACACAGTGCATTGCATATGGATAGTTTTATTAAAAACTGATATAACTCAGTGCATTGCATATGGATAGTTTTATTAAAAACTGATATAACTCAGTGCATTGCATATGGATAGTTTTATTAAAAACTGATATAACACAGTGCATTGCATATGGATAGTTTTATTAAAAACTGATATAACACAGTGCATTGCATATGGATAGTTTTATTAAAAACTAATATAACACAGTGCATTGCATATGGATAGTTTTATTAAAAACTAATATAACTCAGTGCATTGCATATGGATAGTTTTATTAAAAACTGATATAACTCAGTGCATTGCATATGGATAGTTTTATTAAAAACTGATATAACTCAGTGCATTGCATATGGATAGTTTTATTAAAAACTGATATACATAACTCAGTGTATTGCATATGGATAGTTTTATAAAAAACTGATATAACTCAGCGCATTGCATATGGATAGTTTTATTAAAAACTGATATAACACAGTGCATTGCACATGGATAGTTTTATTAAAAACTGATATAACACAGTGCATTGCATATGGATAGTTTTATTAAAAACTGATATAACACAGTGCATTGCATATGGATAGTTTTATTAAAAACTGATATAACACAGTGCATTGCATATGGATAGTTTTATTGAAAACTGATATAACTCAGTGCATTGCATATGGATAGTTTTATTAAAAACTGATATAACTCAGTGCATTGCATATGGATAGTTTTATTAAAAACTGATATACATAACTCAGTGTATTGCATATGGATAGTTTTATAAAAAACTGATATAACTCAGCGCATTGCATATGGATAGTTTTATTAAAAACTGATATAACACAGTGCATTGCATATGGATAGTTTTATTAAAAACTGATATAACACAGTGCATTGCATATGGATAGTTTTATTAAAAACTGATATAACACAGTGCATTGCATATGGATAGTTTTATTAAAAACTGATATAACACAGTGCATTGCATATGGATAGTTTTATTGAAAACTGATATAACTCAGTGCATTGCATATGGATGGTTTTATTAAAAACTGATATAACACAGTGCATTGCATATGGATAGTTTTATTAAAAACTGATATAACACAGTGCATTGCATATGGATAGTTTTATTAAAAACTGATATAGCTCAGTGCATTGCATATGGATAGTTTTATTAAAAACTGAGATAACTCAGTGCATTGCATATGGATAGTTTTATTAAAAACTGATATAACACAGTGCATTGCATATGGATAGTTTTATTAAAAACTGATATAACACAGTGCATTGCATATGGATAGTTTTATTAAAAACTGATATAACTCAGTGCATTGCATATGGATAGTTTTATTAAAAACTGATATAACTCAGTGCATTGCATATGGATAGTTTTATTAAAAACTGATATAACACAGTGCATTGCATATGGATAGTTTTATTAAAAACTGATATAACACAGTGCATTGCATATGGATAGTTTTACTAAAAACTGATATAACTCAGTGCATTGCATATGGATAGTTTTATTAAAAACTGATATAACTCAGTGCATTGCATATGGATAGTTTTATTAAAAACTGATATAACACAGTGCATTGCATATGGATAGTTTTATTAAAAACTAATATAACACAGTGCATTGCATATGGATAGTTTTATTAAAAACTAATATAACTCAGTGCATTGCATATGGATAGTTTTATTAAAAACTGATATAACTCAGTGCATTGCATATGGATAGTTTTATTAAAAACTGATATAACTCAGTGCATTGCATATGGATAGTTTTATTAAAAACTGATATACATAACTCAGTGTATTGCATATGGATAGTTTTATAAAAAACTGATATAACTCAGCGCATTGCATATGGATAGTTTTATTAAAAACTGATATAACTCAGTGCATTGCATATGGATAGTTTTATTAAAAACTGATATAACACAGTGCATTGCATATGGATAGTTTTATTAAAAACTGATATAACACAGTGCATTGCATATGGATAGTTTTATTAAAAACTGATATAACACAGTGCATTGCATATGGATAGTTTTATTGAAAACTGATATAACTCAGTGCATTGCATATGGATAGTTTTATTAAAAACTGATATAACACAGTGCATTGCATATGGATAGTTTTATTAAAACTGATATAACACAGTGCATTGCATATGGATAGTTTTATTAAAAACTGATATAATACAGTGCATTGCATATGGATAGTTTTATTAAAAACTGATATAACTCAGTGCATTGCATATGGATAGTTTTATTAAAAACTGATATAACTCAGTGCATTGCATATGGATAGTTTTATTAAAAACGGATATAACTCAGTGCATTGCATATGGATAGTTTTATTAAAAACTGATATAACTCAGTGCATTGCATATGGATAGTTTTATTAAAAACTGAAATAACTCAGTGCATTGCATATGGATAGTTTTATTAAAAACTGAAATAACTCAGTGCATTGCATATGGATAGTTTTATTAAAAACTGATATAACTCAGTGCATTGCATATGGAAAGTTTTATTAAAAACTGATATAACTCAGTGCATTGCATATGGATAGTTTTATTAAAAACTGATATAACTCAGTGCATTGCATATGGATAGTTTTATTAAAAACTGATATAACACAGTGCATTGCATATGGATAGTTTTATTGAAAACTGATATAACTCAGTGCATTGCATATGGATAGTTTTATTAAAAACTGATATAACTCAGTGCATTGCATATGGATAGTTTTATTAAAAACTGATATACATAACTCAGTGTATTGCATATGGATAGTTTTATAAAAAACTGATATAACTCAGCGCATTGCATATGGATAGTTTTATTAAAAACTGATATAACACAGTGCATTGCATATGGATAGTTTTATTAAAAACTGATATAACACAGTGCATTGCATATGGATAGTTTTATTAAAAACTGATATAACACAGTGCATTGCATATGGATAGTTTTATTAAAAACTGATATAACACAGTGCATTGCATATGGATAGTTTTATTGAAAACTGATATAACTCAGTGCATTGCATATGGATAGTTTTATTAAAAACTGATATAACACAGTGCATTGCATATGGATAGTTTTATTAAAAACTGATATAACACAGTGCATTGCATATGGATAGTTTTATTAAAAACTGATATAACACAGTGCATTGCATATGGATAGTTTTATTAAAAACTGATATAACTCAGTGCATTGCATATGGATAGTTTTATTAAAAACTGATATAACTCAGTGCATTGCATATGGATAGTTTTATTAAAAACTGATATAACACAGTGCATTGCATATGTATAGTTTTATTAAAAACTGATGTAACTCAGTGCATTGCATATGGATAGTTTTATTAAAAACTGATATAACACAGTGCATTGCATATGGATAGTTTTATTAAAAACTAATATAACACAGTGCATTGCATATGGATAGTTTTATTAAAAACTAATATAACTCAGTGCATTGCATATGGATAGTTTTATTAAAAACTGATATAACTCAGTGCATTGCATATGGATAGTTTTATTAAAAACTGATATAACTCAGTGCATTGCATATGGATAGTTTTATTAAAAACTGATATACATAACTCAGTGTATTGCATATGGATAGTTTTATAAAAACTGATATAACTCAGCGCATTGCATATGGATAGTTTTATTAAAAACTGATATAACTCAGTGCATTGCATATGGATAGTTTTATTAAAAACTGATATAACACAGTGCATTGCATATGGATAGTTTTATTAAAAACTGATATAACACAGTGCATTGCATATGGATAGTTTTATTAAAAACTGATATAACACAGTGCATTGCATATGGATAGTTTTATTGAAAACTGATATAACTCAGTGCATTGCATATGGATAGTTTTATTAAAAACTGATATAACACAGTGCATTGCATATGGATAGTTTTATTAAAAACTGATATAACACAGTGCATTGCATATGGATAGTTTTATTAAAAACTGATATAATACAGTGCATTGCATATGGATAGTTTTATTAAAAACTGATATAACTCAGTGCATTGCATATGGATAGTTTTATTAAAAACTGATATAACTCAGTGCATTGCATATGGATAGTTTTATTAAAAACGGATATAACTCAGTGCATTGCATATGGATAGTTTTATTAAAAACTGATATAACTCAGTGCATTGCATATGGATAGTTTTATTAAAAACTGAAATAACTCAGTGCATTGCATATGGATAGTTTTATTAAAAACTGAAATAACTCAGTGCATTGCATATGGATAGTTTTATTAAAAACTGATATAATTCAGTGCATTGCATATGGAAAGTTTTATTAAAAACTGATATAACTCAGTGCATTGCATATGGATAGTTTTATTAAAAACTGATATAACTCAGTGCATTGCATATGGATAGTTTTATTAAAAACTGATATAACTCAGTGCATTGCATATGGATAGTTTTATTAAAAACTGATAAAACTCAGTGCATTGCATATGGATAGTTTTATTAAAAACTGATATAACTCAGCGCATTGCATATGGATAGTTTTATTAAAAACTGATATAACACAATGCATTGCATATGGATAGTTTTATTAAAAACTGATATAACACAGTGCATTGCATATGGATAGTTTTATTAAAAACTGATATAACTCAGTGCATTGCATATAGATAGTTTTATTAAGAACTGATATAACTCAGTGCATTGCATATGGATAGTTTTATTAAAAACTGATATAACTCAGTGCATGTCATATGGATAGTTTTATTAAAAACTGATATATTACAGTGCATTGCATATGGATAGTTTTATTAAAAACTGATATAACTCAGTGCATTGCATATGGATAGTTTTATTAAAAACTGATATAACTCAGTGCATTGCATATGGATAGTTTTATTAAAAACTGATATAACTCAGTGCATTGCATATGGATAGTTTTATTAAAAACTGATATAACTCACTGCAGTGCATATGGATAGTTTTATTAAAAACTGATATAACTCAGTGCATTGCATATGGATAGTTTTATTAAAAACTGATATAACTCAGTGCATTGCATATGGATAGTTTTATTAAAAACTGATATAACTCAGTGCATTGCATATGGATAGTTTTATTAAAAACTGATATAACTCAGTGCATTGCATATGGATAGTTTTATTAAAAACTGATATAACTCAGTGCATTGCATATATATAGTTTTATTAAAAACTGATATAACTCAGTGCATTGCATATGGATAGTTTTATTAAAAACTGATATAACTCAGTGCATTGCATATGTATAGTTTTATTAAAAACTGATATAACTCAGTGCATTGCATATGGATAGTTTTATTAAAAACTGATATAACTCAGTGCATTGCATATGGATAGTTTTATTAAAAACTGATATAACACAGTGCATTGCATATGTATAGTTTTATTAAAAACTGATGTAACTCAGTGCATTGCATATGGATAGTTTTATTAAAAACTGATATAACACAGTGCATTGCATATGGATAGTTTTATTAAAAACTAATATAACACAGTGCATTGCATATGGATAGTTTTATTAAAAACTAATATAACTCAGTGCATTGCATATGGATAGTTTTATTAAAAACTGATATAACTCAGTGCATTGCATATGGATAGTTTTATTAAAAACTGATATAACTCAGTGCATTGCATATGGATAGTTTTATTAAAAACTGATATACATAACTCAGTGTATTGCATATGGATAGTTTTATAAAAAACTGATATAACTCAGCGCATTGCATATGGATAGTTTTATTAAAAACTGATATAACTCAGTGCATTGCATATGGATAGTTTTATTAAAAACTGATATAACACAGTGCATTGCATATGGATAGTTTTATTAAAAACTGATATAACACAGTGCATTGCATATGGATAGTTTTATTAAAAACTGATATAACACAGTGCATTGCATATGGATAGTTTTATTGAAAACTGATATAACTCAGTGCATTGCATATGGATAGTTTTATTAAAAACTGATATAACACAGTGCATTGCATATGGATAGTTTTATTAAAAACTGATATAACACAGTGCATTGCATATGGATAGTTTTATTAAAAACTGATATAATACAGTGCATTGCATATGGATAGTTTTATTAAAAACTGATATAACTCAGTGCATTGCATATGGATAGTTTTATTAAAAACTGATATAACTCAGTGCATTGCATATGGATAGTTTTATTAAAAACGGATATAACTCAGTGCATTGCATATGGATAGTTTTATTAAAAACTGATATAACTCAGTGCATTGCATATGGATAGTTTTATTAAAAACTGAAATAACTCAGTGCATTGCATATGGATAGTTTTATTAAAAACTGAAATAACTCAGTGCATTGCATATGGATAGTTTTATTAAAAACTGATATAATTCAGTGCATTGCATATGGAAAGTTTTATTAAAAACTGATATAACTCAGTGCATTGCATATGGATAGTTTTATTAAAAACTGATATAACTCAGTGCATTGCATATGGATAGTTTTATTAAAAACTGATATAACTCAGTGCATTGCATATGGATAGTTTTATTAAAAACTGATAAAACTCAGTGCATTGCATATGGATAGTTTTATTAAAAACTGATATAACTCAGCGCATTGCATATGGATAGTTTTATTAAAAACTGATATAACACAATGCATTGCATATGGATAGTTTTATTAAAAACTGATATAACACAGTGCATTGCATATGGATAGTTTTATTAAAAACTGATATAACTCAGTGCATTGCATATAGATAGTTTTATTAAGAACTGATATAACTCAGTGCATTGCATATGGATAGTTTTATTAAAAACTGATATAACTCAGTGCATGTCATATGGATAGTTTTATTAAAAACTGATATATTACAGTGCATTGCATATGGATAGTTTTATTAAAAACTGATATAACTCAGTGCATTGCATATGGATAGTTTTATTAAAAACTGATATAACTCAGTGCATTGCATATGGATAGTTTTATTAAAAACTGATATAACTCAGTGCATTGCATATGGATAGTTTTATTAAAAACTGATATAACTCACTGCAGTGCATATGGATAGTTTTATTAAAAACTGATATAACTCAGTGCATTGCATATGGATAGTTTTATTAAAAACTGATATAACTCAGTGCATTGCATATGGATAGTTTTATTAAAAACTGATATAACTCAGTGCATTGCATATGGATAGTTTTATTAAAAACTGATATAACTCAGTGCATTGCATATGGATAGTTTTATTAAAAACTGATATAACTCAGTGCATTGCATATATATAGTTTTATTAAAAACTGATATAACTCAGTGCATTGCATATGGATAGTTTTATTAAAAACTGATATAACTCAGTGCATTGCATATGTATAGTTTTATTAAAAACTGATATAACTCAGTGCATTGCATATGGATAGTTTTATTAAAAACTGATATAACTCAGCGCATTGCATATGGATAGTTTTATTAAAAACTGATATAACTCAGTGCATTGCATATGGATAGTTTTATTAAAAACTGATATAACACAGTGCATTGCATATGGATAGTTTTATTAAAAACTGATATAACCCAGTGCATTGCATATGGATAGTTTTATTAAAAACTGATATAACTCAGCGCATTGCATATGGATAGTTTTATTAAAAACTGATATAACACAGTGCATTGCATATGGATAGTTTTATTAAAAACTGATATAACTCAGCGCATTGCATATGGATAGTTTTATTAAAAACTGATATAACACAGTGCATTGCATATGGATAGTTTTATTAAAAACTGATATAACTCAGCGCATTGCATATGGATAGTTTTATTAAAAACTGATATAACTCAGTGCATTGCATATGGATAGTTTTATTAAAAACTGATATAACTCAGTGCATTGCATATGGATAGTTTTATTAAAAACTGATATAACTCAGTGCATTGCATATGGATAGTTTTATTAAAAACTGATATAACTCAGAGCATTGCATATGGATAGTTTTATTAAAAACTGATATAACACAGTGCATTGCATATGGATAGTTTTATTAAAAACTGATATAACACAGTGCATTGCATATGGATAGTTTTATTAAAAACTGATATAACTCAGTGCATTGCATATGGATAGTTTTATTAAAAACTGATATAACTCAGTGCATTGCATATGGATAGTTTTATTAAAAACTGATATAACTCAGTGCATTGCATATGGATAGTTTTATTAAAAACTGATATAACTCAGTGCATTGCATATGGATAGTTTAATTAAAAACTGATGTAACTCAGCGCATTGCATATGGATAGTTTTATTAAAAACTGATATAACACAGTGCATTGCATATGGATAGTTTTATTAAAAACTGATATAACACAGTGCATTGCATATGGATAGTTTTATTAAAAACTGATATAACTCAGTGCATTGCATATGGATAGTTTTATTAAAAACTGATATAACTCAGTGCATTGCATATGGATAGTTTTATTAAAAACTGATATAACTCAGTGCATTGCATATGGATAGTTTTATGAAAAACTGATATAACTCAGTGCATTGCATATGGATAGTTTTATTAAAAACTGATATAACTCAGCGCATTGCATATGGATAGTTTTATTAAAAACTGATATAACACAGTGCATTGCATATGGATAGTTTTATTAAAAACTGATATAACACAGTGCATTGCATATGGATAGTTTTATTAAAAACTGATATAACTCAGTGCATTGCATATGGATAGTTTTATTAAAAACTGATGTAACTCAGTGCATTGCATATGGATAGTTTTATTAAAAACTGATATAACACAATGCATTGCATATGGATAGTTTTATTAAAAACTGATATAACACAGTGCATTGCATATGGATAGTTTTATTAAAAACTAATATAACTCAGTGCATTGCATATGGATAGTTTTATTAAAAACTGATATAACTCAGTGCATTGCATATGGATAGTTTTATTAAAAACTGATATAACTCAGTGCA
This sequence comes from Ceratitis rosa, assembly GCA_037013455.1. Classification (NCBI taxonomy): domain Eukaryota; kingdom Metazoa; phylum Arthropoda; class Insecta; order Diptera; family Tephritidae; genus Ceratitis; species Ceratitis rosa. Next base: position 50,206 of record JAWMAG010000358.1, read on the forward strand.
TTGCATATGGATAGTTTTATTAAAAACTGATATAACTCAGTGCATTGCATATGGATAGTTTTATTAAAAACTGATATAACTCAGCGCATTGCATATGGATAGTTTTATTAAAAACTGATATAACACAGTGCATTGCATATGGATAGTTTTATTAAAAACTGATATAACTCAGTGCATTGCATATGGATAGTTTTATTATAAACTGATATAGCTCAGTGCATTGCATATGGATAGTTTTATTAAAAACTGATATAACTCAGTGCATTGCATATGGATAGTTTTATTAAAAACTGATATAACACAGTGCATTGCATATGGATAGTTTTATTAAAAACTGATATAACACAGTGCATTGCATATGGATAGTTTTATTAAAAACTGATATAACTCAGTGCATTGCATATGGATAGTTTTATTAAAAACTGATATAGCTCAGTGCATTGCATATGGATAGTTTTATTAAAAACTGATATAACACAGTGCATTGCATATGGATAGTTTTATTAAAAACTGATATAACACAGTGCATTGCATATGGATAGTTTTATTAAAAACTGATATAACACAGTGCATTGCATATGGATAGTTTTATTAAAAACTGATGTAACTCAGTGCATTGCATATGGATAGTTTTATTAAAAACTGATATAACTCAGTGCATTGCATATGGATAGTTTTATTAAAAACTGATGTAACTCAGTGCATTGCATATGGATAGTTTTATTAAAAACTGATATAACACAGTGCATTGCATATGGATAGTTTTATTAAAAACTGATATAACTCAGTGCATTGCATATGGATAGTTTTATTAAAAACTGATGTAACTCAGTGCATTGCATATGGATAGTTTTATTAAAAACTGATGTAACTCAGTGCATTGCATATGGATAGTTTTATTAAAAACTGATATAACACAATGCATTGCATATGGATAGTTTTATTAAAAACTGATATAACACAGTGCATTGCATATGGATAGTTTTATTAAAAACTAATATAACTCAGTGCATTGCATATGGATAGTTTTATTAAAAACTGATGTAACTCAGTGCATTGCATATGGATAGTTTTATTAAAAACTGATATAACTCAGTGCATTGCATATGGATAGTTTTATTAAAAACTGATGTAACTCAGTGCATTGCATATGGATAGTTTTATTAAAAACTGATATAGCTCAGTGCATTGCATATGGATAGTTTTATTAAAAACTGATATAACTCAGTGCATTGCATATGGATAGTTTTATTAAAAACTGATGTAACTCAGTGCATTGCATATGGATAGTTTTATTAAAAACTGATATAACTCAGTGCATTGCATATGGATAGTTTTATTAAAAACTGATGTAACTCAGTGCATTGCATATGGATAGTTTTATTAAAAACTAATATAACTCAGTGCATTGCATATGGATAGTTTTATTAAAAACTGATATAACACAGTGCATTGCATATGGATAGTTTTATTAAAAACTGATATAACACAGTGCATTGCATATGGATAGTTTTATTAAAAACTGATATAACTCAGTGCATTGCATATGGATAGTTTTATTAAAAACTGATGTAACTCAGTGCATTGCATATGGATAGTTTTATTAAAAACTGATATAACACAATGCATTGCATATGGATAGTTTTATTAAAAACTGATATAACACAGTGCATTGCATATGGATAGTTTTATTAAAAACTAATATAACTCAGTGCATTGCATATGGATAGTTTTATTAAAAACTGATATAACTCAGTGCATTGCATATGGATAGTTTTATTAAAAACTGATATAACTCAGTGCATTGCATATGGATAGTTTTATTAAAAACTGATATAACACAGTGCATTGCATATGGATAGTTTTATTAAAAACTGATATAACTCAGTGCATTGCATATGGATAGTTTTATTAAAAACTGATATAACTCAGTGCATTGCATATGGATAGTTTTATTAAAAACTGATATAACTCAGTGTATTGCATATAGATAGTTTTATTAAAAACTGATATAACTCAGTGCATTGCATATGGATAGTTTTATTAAAAACTGATATAGCTCAGTGCATTGCATATGGATAGTTTTATTAAAAACTGATATAACTCAGTGCATTGCATATGGATAGTTTTATTAAAAACTGATATAACACAGTGCATTGCATATGGATAGTTTTATTAAAAACTGATATAACACAGTGCATTGCATATGGATAGTTTTATTAAAAACTGATATAACTCAGTGCATTGCATATGGATAGTTTTATTAAAAACTGATATAACTCAGCGCATTGCATATGGATAGTTTTATTAAAGACTGATATAACACAGTGCATTGCATATGGATAGTTTTATTAAAAACTGATATAACACAGTGCATTGCATATGGATAGTTTTATTAAAAACTGATATAACACAGTGCATTGCATGTGGATAGTTTTATTAAAAACTGATATAACACAGTGCATTGCATATGGATAGTTTTATTAAAAACTGATATAACTCAGTGCATTGCATATGGATAGTTTTATTAAAAACTGATATAGCTCAGTGCATTGCATATGGATAGTTTTATTAAAAACTGATATAACTCAGTGCATTGCATATGGATAGTTTTATTAAAAACTGATATAACTCAGTGCATTGCATATGGATAGTTTTATTAAAAACTGATATAACTCAGTGCATTGCATATTGATAGTTTTATTAAAAACTGATATAACTCAGTGCATTGCATATGGATAGTTTTATTAAAAACGGATATAACTCAGTGCATTGCATATGGATAGTTTTATTAAAAACTGATATAACTCAGTGCATTGCATATGGATAGTTTTATTAAAAACTGATATAACTCAGTGCATTGCATATGGATAGTTTTATTAAAAACTGATATAACTCAGCGCATTGCATATGGATAGTTTTATTAAAAACTGATATAATTCAGTGCATTGCATATGAATAATTTTATTAAAAACTGATATAACTCAGTGCATTGCATATGGATAGTTTTATTAAAAACTGATATAACTCAGTGCATTGCATATGGATAGTTTTATTAAAAACTGATATAACTGAGTGCATTGCATATAAATAGTTTTATTAATAACTGATATAACTCAGTGCATTGCATATGGATAGTTTTATTAAAAATTGATATAACTCAGTGCATTGCATATGGATAGTTTTATTAAAAACTGATATAACTCAGTGCATTGCATATGGATAGTTTTATTAAAAACTGATATAACTCAGTGCATTGCATATGGATAGTTTTATTAAAAACTGATATAACTCAGTGCATTGCATATGGATAGTTTTATTAAAAACTGATATAACACAGTGCATTGCATATGGATAGTTTTATTAAAAACTGATATAACTCAGTGCATTGCATATGGATAGTTTTATTAAAAACTGATATAACTCAGTGCATTGCATATGGATAGTTTTATTAAAAACTGAAATAACACAGTGCATTGCATATGGATAGTTTTATTAAAAACTGATATAACTCAGTGCATTGCATATGGATAGTTTTATTAAAAACTGATATAACTCAGTGCATTGCATATGGATAGTTTTATTAAAAACTGAAATAACACAGTGCATTGCATATGGATAGTTTTATTAAAAACTGATATAACTCAGTGCATTGCATATGGATAGTTTTATTAAAAACTGAAATAACACAGTGCATTGCATATGGATAGTTTTATTAAAAACTGATATAACTCAGTGCATTGCATATGGATAGTTTTATTAAAAACTGATATAACTCAGTGCATTGCATATGGATAGTTTTATTAAAAACTGATATAACTCAGTGCATTGCATATGGATAGTTTTATTAAAAACTGATATAACTCAGTGCATTTCATATGGATAGTTTTATTAAAAACTGATATAACTCAGTGCATTGCATATGGATAGTTTTATTAAAAACTGATATAACTCAGTGCATTGCATATGGATAGTTTTATTAAAAACTGATATAA
>JAWMAG010000359.1:0-37680 GCA_037013455.1 Ceratitis rosa
GATATAACTCAGTGCATTGCATATGGATAGTTTTATTAAAACCTGATATAACTCGCTGCATTGCATATGGATAGTTTTATTAAAAACTGATATAACTTATTGCATTGCATATGGATAGTTTTATTAAAAACTGATATAACTCAGTGCATTGCATATGGATAGTTTTACTAAAAACTGATATAACTCAGTGCATTGCATATGGATAGTTTTATTAAAAACTGATATAACTTATAGCATTGCATATGGATAGTTTTATTAAAAACTGATATAACTCAGTGCATTGCATATGGATAGTTTTACTAAAAACTGATATAACTCAGTGCATTGCATATGGATAGTTTTATTAAAAACTGATATAACTTATTGCATTGCATATGGATAGTTTTATTAAAAGCTGATATAACTCAGTGCATTGCATATGGATAGTTTTATTAAAAACTGATATAACTTATTGCATTGCATATGGATAGTTTTATTAAAAACTGATATAACTCAGTGCTTAGCATATGGATAGTTTTATTAAAAACTGATATAACTCGCTGCATTGCATATGGATAGTTTTATTAAAAACTGATATAACTTATTGCATTGCATATGGATAGTTTTATTAAAAACTGATATAACTCAGTGCATAGCATATGGATAGTTTTATTAAAAACTGATATAACTCGCTGCATTGCATATGGATAGTTTTATTAAAAACTGATATAACTTATTGCATTGCATATGGATAGTTTTACTAAAAACTGATATAACTCAGTGCATTGCATATGGATAGTTTTATTAAAAACTGATATAACTTATTGCATTGCATATGGATAGTTTTATTAAAAACTGATATAACTCAGTGCATTGCATATGGATAGTTTTATTAAAAACTGATATAACTTATTGCATTGCATATGGATAGTTTTATTAAAAACTGATATAACTCAGTGCATTGCATATGGATAGTTTTATTAAAAACTGATATAACTTATTGCATTGCATATGGATAGTTTTATTAAAAACTGATATAACACACTGCATTGCATATGGATAGTTTTACTAAAAACTGATATAACTCAGTGCATAGCATATGGATAGTTTTATTAAAAACTGATATAACTCACTGCATTGCATATGGATAGTTTTACTAAAAACTGATATAACTCACTGCATTGCATATGAATAGTTTTACTAAAAACTGATATAACTCAGTGCATTGCATATGGATAGTTTTATTAAAAACTGATATAACTTATTGCATTGCATATGGATAGTTTTATTAAAAACTGATATAACTCAGTGCATTGCATATGGATAGTTTTATTAAAAACTGATATAACTTATTGCATTGCATATGGATAGTTTTATTAAAAACTGATATAACTCAGTGCATTGCATATGGATAGTTTTATTAAAAACTGATATAACTTATTGCATTGCATATGGATAGTTTTATTAAAAACTGATATAACTCAGTGCATAGCATATGGATAGTTTTATTAAAAACTGATATAACTCGCTGCATTGCATATGGATAGTTTTATTAAAAACTGATATAACTTATTGCATTGCATATGGATAGTTTTATTAAAAACTGATATAACTCACTGCGTTGCATATGGATAGTTTTACTAAAAACTGATATAACTCAGTGCATTGCATATGGATAGTTTTATTAAAAACTGATATAACTTATTGCATTGCATATGGATAGTTTTATTAAAAACTGATATAACTTATTGCATTGCATATGGATAGTTTTATTAAAAACTGATATAACTTATTGCATTGCATATGGATAGTTTTATTAAAAACTGATATAACTCAGTGCATAGCATATGGATAGTTTTATTTAAAACTGATATAACTTATTGCATTGCATATGGATAGTTTTATTAAAAACTGATATAACTCGCTGCATTGCATATGGATAGTTTTATTAAAAACTGATATAACTTATTGCATTGCATATGGATAGTTTTATTAAAAACTGATATAACTCACTGCATTGCATATGGATAGTTTTACTAAAAACTGATATAACTCAGTGCATAGCATATGGATAGTTTTATTAAAAACTGATATAACTCGCTGCATTGCATATGGATAGTATTATTAAAAACTGATATAACTTATTGCATTGCATTTGGATAGTTTTATTAAAAACTGATATAACTCAGTGCATAGCATATGGATAGTTTTATTAAAAACTGATATAACTCGCTGCTTTGCATATGGATAGTTTTATTAAAAACTGATATAACTTATTGCATTGCATATGGATAGTTTTATTAAAAACTGATATAACTCGCTGCATTGCATATGGATAGTTTTATTAAAAACTGATATAACTTATTGCATTGCATATGGATAGTTTTATTAAAAACTGATATAACTCGCTGCATTGCATATGGATAGTTTTATTAAAAACTGATATAACTTATTGCATTGCATATGGATAGTTTTATTAAAAACTGATATAACTCACTGCGTTGCATATGGATAGTTTTACTAAAAAACTGATATAACTCAGTGCATTGCATATGGATAGTTTTATTAAAAACTGATATAACTTATTGCATTGCATATGGATAGTTTTATTAAAAACTGATATAACTCAGTGCATTGCATATGGATAGTTTTATTAAAAACTGATATAACTTATTGCATTGCATATGGATAGTTTTATTAAAAACTGATATAACTCAGTGCATAGCATATGGATAGTTTTATTAAAAACTGATATAACTCGCTGCATTGCATATGGATAGTTTTATTTAAAACTGATATAACTTATTGCATTGCATATGGATAGTTTTATTAAAAACTGATATAACTCGCTGCATTGCATATGGATAGTTTTATTAAAAACTGATATAACTTATTGCATTGCATATGGATAGTTTTATTAAAAACTGATATAACTCACTGCATTGCATATGGATAGTTTTACTAAAAACTGATATAACTCAGTGCATAGCATATGGATAGTTTTATTAAAAACTGATATAACTCGCTGCATTGCATATGGATAGTTTTATTAAAAACTGATATAACTTATTGCATTGCATTTGGATAGTTTTATTAAAAACTGATATAACTCACTGCATTGCATATGGATAGTTTTACTAAAAACTGATATAACTCAGTGCATTGCATATGGATAGTTTTATTAAAAACTGATATAACTTATTGCATTGCATATGGATAGTTTTATTAAAAACTGATATATCTCAGTGCATTGCATATGGATAGTTTTATTAAAAACTGATATAACTTATTGCATTGCATATGGATAGTTTTATTAAAAACTGATATAACTTATTGCAATGCATATGGATAGTTTTATTAAAAACTGATATAACTCACTGCATTGCATATGGATAGTTTTACTAAAAACTGATATAACTCAGTGCATTGCATATGGATAGTTTTATTAAAAACTGATATAACTCGCTGCATTGCATATGGATAGTTTTATTAAAAACTGATATAACTTATTGCATTGCATTTGGATAGTTTTATTAAAAACTGATATAACTCACTGCATTGCATATGGATAGTTTTACTAAAAACTGATATAACTCAGTGCATTGCATATGGATAGTTTTATTAAAAACTGATATAACTTATTGCATTGCATATGGATAGTTTTATTAAAAACTGATATATCTCAGTGCATTGCATATGGATAGTTTTATTAAAAACTGATATAACTTATTGCATTGCATATGGATAGTTTTATTAAAAACTGATATAACTTATTGCATTGCATATGGATAGTTTTATTAAAAACTGATATAACTCACTGCATTGCATATGGATAGTTTTACTAAAAACTGATATAACTCAGTGCATTGCATATGGATAGTTTTATTAAAAACTGATATAACTTATTGCATTGCATATGGATAGTTTTATTAAAAACTGATATATCTCAGTGCATTGCATATGGATAGTTTTATTAAAAACTGATATAACTTATTGCATTGCATATGGATAGTTTTATTAAAAACTGATATAACTTATTGCATTGCATATGGATAGTTTTATTAAAAACTGATATAACTCACTGCATTGCATATGGATAGTTTTACTAAAAACTGATATAACTCAGTGCATAGCATATGGATAGTTGTATTAAAAACTGATATAACTCGCTGCATTGCATATGGATAGTTTTATTAAAAACTGATATAACTTATTGCATTGCATTTGGATAGTTTTATTAAAAACTGATATAACTCACTGCATAGCATATGGATAGTTTTATTAAAAACTGATATAACTTATTGCATTGCATATGGATAGTTTTATTAAAAACTGATATAACTCACTGCATTGCATATGGATAGTTTTACTAAAAACTGATATAACTCAGTGCATAGCATATGGATAGTTTTATTAAAAACTGATATAACTCGCTGCATTGCATATGGATAGTTTTATTAAAAACTGATATAACTTATTGCATTGCATTTGGATAGTTTTATTAAAAACTGATATAACTCACTGCATTGCATATGGATAGTTTTACTAAAAACTGATATAACTCAGTGCATTGCATATGGATAGTTTTATTAAAAACTGATATAACTTATTGCATTGCATATGGATAGTTTTATTAAAAACTGATATATCTCAGTGCATTGCATATGGATAGTTTTATTAAAAACTGATATAACTTATTGCATTGCATATGGATAGTTTTATTAAAAACTGATATAACTTATTGCATTGCATATGGATAGTTTTATTAAAAACTGATATAACTCACTGCATTGCATATGGATAGTTTTACTAAAAACTGATATAACTCAGTGCATTGCATATGGATAGTTTTATTAAAAACTGATATAACTTATTGCATTGCATATGGATAGTTTTATTAAAAACTGATATATCTCAGTGCATTGCATATGGATAGTTTTATTAAAAACTGATATAACTTATTGCATTGCATATGGATAGTTTTATTAAAAACTGATATAACTTATTGCATTGCATATGGATAGTTTTATTAAAAACTGATATAACTCACTGCATTGCATATGGATAGTTTTACTAAAAACTGATATAACTCAGTGCATAGCATATGGATAGTTTTATTAAAAACTGATATAACTCGCTGCATTGCATATGGATAGTTTTATTAAAAACTGATATAACTTATTGCATTGCATTTGGATAGTTTTATTAAAAACTGATATAACTCACTGCATAGCATATGGATAGTTTTATTAAAAACTGATATAACTCGCTGCATTGCATATGGATAGTTTTATTAAAAACTGATATAACTTATTGCATTGCATATGGATAGTTTTATTAAAAACTGATATAACTTATTGCATTGCATATGGATAGTTTTATTAAAAACTGATATAACTCACTGCATTGCATATGGATAGTTTTATTAAAAACTGATATAACTTATTGCATTGCATATGGATAGTTTTATTAAAAACTGATATAACTTATTGCATTGCATATGGATAGTTTTATTAAAAACTGATATAACTCACTGCATTGCATATGGATAGTTTTACTAAAAACTGATATAACTCAGTGCATAGCATATGGATAGTTTTATTAAAAACTGATATAACTCGTTGCATAGCATATGGATAGTTTTATTTAAAACTGATATAACTTATTGCATTGCATATGGATAGTTTTATTAAAAACTGATATAACTCGCTGCATTGCATATGGATAGTTTTATTAAAAACTGATATAACTTATTGCATTGCATATGGATAGTTTTATTAAAAACTGATATATCTCAGTGCATTGCATATGGATAGTTTTATTAAAAACTGATATAACTCACTGCATTGCATATGGATAGTTTTATTAAAAACTGATATAACTTATTGCATTGCATATGGATAGTTTTATTAAAAACTGATATAACTTATTGCATTGCATATGGATAGTTTTATTAAAAACTGATATATCTCAGTGCATTGCATATGGATAGTTTTATTAAAAACTGATATAACTCACTGCATTGCATATGGATAGTTTTATTAAAAACTGATATAACTTATTGCATTGCATATGGATAGTTTTATTAAAAACTGATATAACTTATTGCATTGCATATGGATAGTTTTATTAAAAACTGATATATCTCAGTGCATTGCATATGGATAGTTTTATTAAAAACTGATATAACTCACTGCATTGCATATGGATAGTTTTATTAAAAACTGATATAACTTATTGCATTGCATATGGATAGTTTTATTAAAAACTGATATAACTTATTGCATTGCATATGGATAGTTTTATTAAAAACTGATATATCTCAGTGCATTGCATATGGATAGTTTTATTAAAAACTGATATAACTCACTGCATTGCATATGGATAGTTTTATTAAAAACTGATATAACTTATTGCATTGCATATGGATAGTTTTATTAAAAACTGATATAACTTATTGCATTGCATATGGATAGTTTTATTAAAAACTGATATATCTCAGTGCATTGCATATGGATAGTTTTATTAAAAACTGATATAACTCACTGCATTGCATATGGATAGTTTTACTAAAAACTGATATAACTCAGTGCATTGCATATGGATAGTTTTATTAAAAACTGATATAACTTATTGCATTGCATATGGATAGTTTTATTAAAAACTGATATATCTCAGTGCATTGCATATGGATAGTTTTATTAAAAACTGATATAACTTATTGCATTGCATATGGATAGTTTTATTAAAAACTGATATAACTTATTGCATTGCATATGGATAGTTTTATTAAAAACTGATATAACTCACTGCATTGCATATGGATAGTTTTACTAAAAACTGATATAACTCAGTGCATTGCATATGGATAGTTTTATTAAAAACTGATATAACTTATTGCATTGCATATGGATAGTTTTATTAAAAACTGATATATCTCAGTGCATTGCATATGGATAGTTTTATTAAAAACTGATATAACTTATTGCATTGCATATGGATAGTTTTATTAAAAACTGATATAACTTATTGCATTGCATATGGATAGTTTTATTAAAAACTGATATAACTCACTGCATTGCATATGGATAGTTTTACTAAAAACTGATATAACTCAGTGCATAGCATATGGATAGTTTTATTAAAAACTGATATAACTCGCTGCATTGCATATGGATAGTTTTATTAAAAACTGATATAACTTATTGCATTGCATTTGGATAGTTTTATTAAAAACTGATATAACTCACTGCATTGCATATGGATAGTTTTACTAAAAACTGATATAACTCAGTGCATAGCATATGGATAGTTTTATTAAAAACTGATATAACTCGCTGCATTGCATATGGATAGTTTTATTAAAAACTGATATAACTCACTGCATTGCATATGGATAGTTTTACTAAAAACTGATATAACTCAGTGCATTGCATATGGATAGTTTTATTAAAAACTGATATAACTTATTGCATTGCATATGGATAGTTTTATTAAAAACTGATATATCTCAGTGCATTGCATATGGATAGTTTTATTAAAAACTGATATAACTCGCTGCATTGCATATGGATAGTTTTATTAAAAACTGATATAACTTATTGCATTGCATATGGATAGTTTTATTAAAAACTGATATAACTTATTGCATTGCATATGGATAGTTTTATTAAAAACTGATATAACTCACTGCATTGCATATGGATAGTTTTACTAAAAACCTGATATAACTCAGTGCATTGCATATGGATAGTTTTATTAAAAACTGATATAACTTATTGCATTGCATATGGATAGTTTTATTAAAAACTGATATATCTCAGTGCATTGCATATGGATAGTTTTATTAAAAACTGATATAACTTATTGCATTGCATATGGATAGTTTTATTAAAAACTGATATAACTCAGAGCATTGCATATGGATAGTTTTATTAAAAACTGATATAACTCACTGCATTGCATATGGATAGTTTTACTAAAAACTGATATAACTCAGTGCATAGCATATGGATAGTTTTATTAAAAACTGATATAACTCGCTGCATTGCATATGGATAGTTTTATTAAAAACTGATATAACTCACTGCATTGCATATGGATAGTTTTATTAAAAACTGATATATCTCAGTGCATTGCATATGGATAGTTTTATTAAAAACTGATATAACTTATTGCATTGCATATGGATAGTTTTATTAAAACTGATATAACTCAGTGCATTGCATATGGATAGTTTTATTAAAAACTGATATAACTTATTGCATTGCATATGGATAGTTTTATTAAAAACTGATATATCTCAGTGCATTGCATATGGATAGTTTTATTAAAAACTGATATAACTTATTGCATTGCATATGGATAGTTTTATTAAAAACTGATATATCTCAGTGCATTGCATATGGATAGTTTTATTAAAAACTGATATAACTCGCTGCATTGCATATGGATAGTTTTATTAAAAACTGATATAACTTATTGCATTGCATATGGATAGTTTTATTAAAAACTGATATAACTATTGCATTGCATATGGATAGTTTTATTAAAAACTGATATAACTCACTGCATTGCATATGGATAGTTTTACTAAAAACTGATATAACTCAGTGCATTGCATATGGATAGTTTTATTAAAAACTGATATAACTTATTGCATTGCATATGGATAGTTTTATTAAAAACTGATATATCTCAGTGCATTGCATATGGATAGTTTTATTAAAAACTGATATAACTTATTGCATTGCATATGGATAGTTTTATTAAAAACTGATATAACTTATTGCATTGCATATGGATAGTTTTATTAAAAACTGATATAACTTATTGCATTGCATATGGATAGTTTTATTAAAAACTGATATATCTCAGTGCATTGCATATGGATAGTTTTATTAAAAACTGATATAACTCACTGCATTGCATATGGATAGTTTTATTAAAAACTGATATAACTTATTGCATTGCATATGGATAGTTTTATTAAAAACTGATATAACTTATTGCATTGCATATGGATAGTTTTATTAAAAACTGATATATCTCAGTGCATTGCATATGGATAGTTTTATTAAAAACTGATATAACTCACTGCATTGCATATGGATAGTTTTATTAAAAACTGATATAACTTATTGCATTGCATATGGATAGTTTTATTAAAAACTGATATAACTTATTGCATTGCATATGGATAGTTTTATTAAAAACTGATATATCTCAGTGCATTGCATATGGATAGTTTTATTAAAAACTGATATAACTCAGTGCATTGCATATGGATAGTTTTATTAAAAACTGATATAACTTATTGCATTGCATATGGATAGTTTTATTAAAAACTGATATATCTCAGTGCATTGCATATGGATAGTTTTATTAAAAACTGATATAACTTATTGCATTGCATATGGATAGTTTTATTAAAAACTGATATAACTTATTGCATTGCATATGGATAGTTTTATTAAAAACTGATATAACTTATTGCATTGCATATGGATAGTTTTATTAAAAACTGATATATCTCAGTGCATTGCATATGGATAGTTTTATTAAAAACTGATATAACTCACTGCATTGCATATGGATAGTTTTATTAAAAACTGATATAACTTATTGCATTGCATATGGATAGTTTTATTAAAAACTGATATAACTTATTGCATTGCATATGGATAGTTTTATTAAAAACTGATATATCTCAGTGCATTGCATATGGATAGTTTTATTAAAAACTGATATAACTTATTGCATTGCATATGGATAGTTTTATTAAAAACTGATATAACTTATTGCATTGCATATGGATAGTTTTATTAAAAACTGATATAACTTATTGCATTGCATATGGATAGTTTTATTAAAAACTGATATATCTCAGTGCATTGCATATGGATAGTTTTATTAAAAACTGATATAACTCACTGCATTGCATATGGATAGTTTTATTAAAAACTGATATAACTTATTGCATTGCATATGGATAGTTTTATTAAAAACTGATATAACTTATTGCATTGCATATGGACAGTTTTATTAAAAACTGATATATCTCAGTGCATTGCATATGGATAGTTTTATTAAAAACTGATATAACTCAGTGCATTGCATATGGATAGTTTTATTAAAAACTGATATAACTTATTGCATTGCATATGGATAGTTTTATTAAAAACTGATATATCTCAGTGCATTGCATATGGATAGTTTTATTAAAAACTGATATAACTTATTGCATTGCATATGGATAGTTTTATTAAAAACTGATATAACTTATTGCATTGCATATGGATAGTTTTATTAAAAACTGATATAACTTATTGCATTGCATATGGATAGTTTTATTAAAAACTGATATATCTCAGTGCATTGCATATGGATAGTTTTATTAAAAACTGATATAACTCACTGCATTGCATATGGATAGTTTTATTAAAAACTGATATAACTTATTGCATTGCATATGGATAGTTTTATTAAAAACTGATATAACTTATTGCATTGCATATGGATAGTTTTATTAAAAACTGATATATCTCAGTGCATTGCATATGGATAGTTTTATTAAAAACTGATATAACTCAGTGCATTGCATATGGATAGTTTTATTAAAAACTGATATAACTTATTGCATTGCATATGGATAGTTTTATTAAAAACTGATATAACTTATTGCATTGCATATGGATAGTTTTATTAAAAACTGATATATCTCAGTGCATTGCATATGGATAGTTTTATTAAAAACTGATATAACTCAGTGCATTGCATATGGATAGTTTTATTAAAAACTGATATAACTTATTGCATTGCATATGGATAGTTTTATTAAAAACTGATATAACTTATTGCATTGCATATGGATAGTTTTATTAAAAACTGATATAACTCACTGCATTGCATATGGATAGTTTTACTAAAAACTGATATAACTCAGTGCATTGCATATGGATAGTTTTATTAAAAACTGATATAACTTATTGCATTGCATATGGATAGTTTTATTAAAAACTGATATATCTCAGTGCATTGCATATGGATAGTTTTATTAAAAACTGATATAACTTATTGCATTGCATATGGATAGTTTTATTAAAAACTGATATAACTTATTGCATTGCATATGGATAGTTTTATTAAAAACTGATATAACTTATTGCATTGCATATGGATAGTTTTATTAAAAACTGATATATCTCAGTGCATTGCATATGGATAGTTTTATTAAAAACTGATATAACTCACTGCATTGCATATGGATAGTTTTATTAAAAACTGATATAACTTATTGCATTGCATATGGATAGTTTTATTAAAAACTGATATAACTTATTGCATTGCATATGGATAGTTTTATTAAAAACTGATATATCTCAGTGCATTGCATATGGATAGTTTTATTAAAAACTGATATAACTCACTGCATTGCATATGGATAGTTTTATTAAAAACTGATATAACTTATTGCATTGCATATGGATAGTTTTATTAAAAACTGATATAACTCAGTGCATAGCATATGGATAGTTTTATTAAAAACTGATATATCTCAGTGCATTGCATATGGATAGTTTTATTAAAAACTGATATAACTTATTGCATTGCATATGGATAGTTTTATTAAAAACTGATATAACTCAGTGCATTGCATATGGATAGTTTTATTAAAAACTGATATAACTTATTGCATTGCATATGGATAGTTTTATTAAAAACTGATATATCTCAGTGCATTGCATATGGATAGTTTTATTAAAAACTGATATAACTCGCTGCATTGCATATGGATAGTTTTATTAAAAACTGATATAACTTATTGCATTGCATATGGATAGTTTTATTAAAAACTGATATAACTTATTGCATTGCATATGGATAGTTTTATTAAAAACTGATATAACTCACTGCATTGCATATGGATAGTTTTACTAAAAACTGATATAACTCAGTGCATTGCATATGGATAGTTTTATTAAAAACTGATATAACTTATTGCATTGCATATGGATAGTTTTATTAAAAACTGATATATCTCAGTGCATTGCATATGGATAGTTTTATTAAAAACTGATATAACTTATTGCATTGCATATGGATAGTTTTATTAAAAACTGATATAACTTATTGCATTGCATATGGATAGTTTTATTAAAAACTGATATAACTCACTGCATTGCATATGGATAGTTTTACTAAAAACTGATATAACTCAGTGCATAGCATATGGATAGTTTTATTAAAAACTGATATAACTCGCTGCATTGCATATGGATAGTTTTATTAAAAACTGATATAACTCACTGCATTGCATATGGATAGTTTTACTAAAAACTGATATAACTCAGTGCATTGCATATGGATAGTTTTATTAAAAACTGATATAACTTATTGCATTGCATATGGATAGTTTTATTAAAAACTGATATATCTCAGTGCATTGCATATGGATAGTTTTATTAAAAACTGATATAACTCGCTGCATTGCATATGGATAGTTTTATTAAAAACTGATATAACTTATTGCATTGCATATGGATAGTTTTATTAAAAACTGATATAACTCACTGCATTGCATATGGATAGTTTTACTAAAAACTGATATAACTCAGTGCATAGCATATGGATAGTTTTATTAAAAACTGATATAACTCGCTGCATTGCATATGGATAGTTTTATTAAAAACTGATATAACTCACTGCATTGCATATGGATAGTTTTACTAAAAACTGATATAACTCAGTGCATTGCATATGGATAGTTTTATTAAAAACTGATATAACTTATTGCATTGCATATGGATAGTTTTATTAAAAACTGATATATCTCAGTGCATTGCATATGGATAGTTTTATTAAAAACTGATATAACTTATTGCATTGCATATGGATAGTTTTATTAAAAACTGATATAACTTATTGCATTGCATATGGATAGTTTTATTAAAAACTGATATATCTCAGTGCATTGCATATGGATAGTTTTATTAAAAACTGATATAACTCACTGCATTGCATATGGATAGTTTTATTAAAAACTGATATAACTTATTGCATTGCATATGGATAGTTTTATTAAAAACTGATATAACTTATTGCATTGCATATGGATAGTTTTATTAAAAACTGATATATCTCAGTGCATTGCATATGGATAGTTTTATTAAAAACTGATATAACTCACTGCATTGCATATGGATAGTTTTATTAAAAACTGATATAACTTATTGCATTGCATATGGATAGTTTTATTAAAAACTGATATAACTTATTGCATTGCATATGGATAGTTTTATTAAAAACTGATATATCTCAGTGCATTGCATATGGATAGTTTTATTAAAAACTGATATAACTCACTGCATTGCATATGGATAGTTTTACTAAAAACTGATATAACTCAGTGCATTGCATATGGATAGTTTTATTAAAAACTGATATAACTTATTGCATTGCATATGGATAGTTTTATTAAAAACTGATATATCTCAGTGCATTGCATATGGATAGTTTTATTAAAAACTGATATAACTTATTGCATTGCATATGGATAGTTTTATTAAAAACTGATATAACTTATTGCATTGCATATGGATAGTTTTATTAAAAACTGATATAACTCACTGCATTGCATATGGATAGTTTTACTAAAAACTGATATAACTCAGTGCATAGCATATGGATAGTTTTATTAAAAACTGATATAACTCGCTGCATTGCATATGGATAGTTTTACTAAAAACTGATATAACTCAGTGCATTGCATATGGATAGTTTTATTAAAAACTGATATAACTTATTGCATTGCATATGGATAGTTTTATTAAAAACTGATATATCTCAGTGCATTGCATATGGATAGTTTTATTAAAAACTGATATAACTTTTTGCATTGCATATGGATAGTTTTATTAAAAACTGATATAACTTATTGCATTGCATATGGATAGTTTTATTAAAAACTGATATAACTCACTGCATTGCATATGGATAGTTTTACTAAAAACTGATATAACTCAGTGCATAGCATATGGATAGTTTTATTAAAAACTGATATAACTCGCTGCATTGCATATGGATAGTTTTATTAAAAACTGATATAACTTATTGCATTGCATTTGGATAGTTTTATTAAAAACTGATATAACTCACTGCATTGCATATGGATAGTTTTACTAAAAACTGATATAACTCAGTGCATTGCATATGGATAGTTTTATTAAAAACTGATATAACTTATTGCATTGCATATGGATAGTTTTATTAAAAACTGATATATCTCAGTGCATTGCATATGGATAGTTTTATTAAAAACTGATATAACTTATTGCATTGCATATGGATAGTTTTATTAAAAACTGATATAACTTATTGCATTGCATATGGATAGTTTTATTAAAAACTGATATAACTTATTGCATTGCATATGGATAGTTTTATTAAAAACTGATATATCTCAGTGCATTGCATATGGATAGTTTTATTAAAAACTGATATAACTCACTGCATTGCATATGGATAGTTTTATTAAAAACTGATATAACTTATTGCATTGCATATGGATAGTTTTATTAAAAACTGATATAACTTATTGCATTGCATATGGATAGTTTTATTAAAAACTGATATATCTCAGTGCATTGCATATGGATAGTTTTATCAAAAACTGATATAACTCACTGCATTGCATATGGATAGTTTTATTAAAAACTGATATAACTTATTGCATTGCATATGGATAGTTTTATTAAAAACTGATATAACTTATTGCATTGCATATGGATAGTTTTATTAAAAACTGATATATCTCAGTGCATTGCATATGGATAGTTTTATTAAAAACTGATATAACTCACTGCATTGCATATGGATAGTTTTATTAAAAACTGATATAACTTATTGCATTGCATATGGATAGTTTTATTAAAAACTGATATAACTTATTGCATTGCATATGGATAGTTTTATTAAAAACTGATATATCTCAGTGCATTGCATATGGATAGTTTTATTAAAAACTGATATAACTCGCTGCATTGCATATGGATAGTTTTATTAAAAACTGATATAACTTATTGCATTGCATATGGATAGTTTTATTAAAAACTGATATATCTCAGTGCATTGCATATGGATAGTTTTATTAAAAACTGATATAACTCACTGCATTGCATATGGATAGTTTTATTAAAAACTGATATAACTTATTGCATTGCATATGGATAGTTTTATTAAAAACTGATATAACTTATTGCATTGCATATGGATAGTTTTATTAAAAACTGATATATCTCAGTGCATTGCATATGGATAGTTTTATTAAAAACTGATATAACTCACTGCATTGCATATGGATAGTTTTACTAAAAACTGATATAACTCAGTGCATAGCATATGGATAGTTTTATTAAAAACTGATATAACTCGTTGCATAGCATATGGATAGTTTTATTTAAAACTGATATAACTTATTGCATTGCATATGGATAGTTTTATTAAAAACTGATATAACTCGCTGCATTGCATATGGATAGTTTTATTAAAAACTGATATAACTTATTGCATTGCATATGGATAGTTTTATTAAAAACTGATATATCTCAGTGCATTGCATATGGATAGTTTTATTAAAAACTGATATAACTCACTGCATTGCATATGGATAGTTTTATTAAAAACTGATATAACTTATTGCATTGCATATGGATAGTTTTATTAAAAACTGATATAACTTATTGCATTGCATATGGATAGTTTTATTAAAAACTGATATATCTCAGTGCATTGCATATGGATAGTTTTATTAAAAACTGATATAACTCACTGCATTGCATATGGATAGTTTTATTAAAAACTGATATAACTTATTGCATTGCATATGGATAGTTTTATTAAAAACTGATATAACTTATTGCATTGCATATGGATAGTTTTATTAAAAACTGATATATCTCAGTGCATTGCATATGGATAGTTTTATTAAAAACTGATATAACTCACTGCATTGCATATGGATAGTTTTATTAAAAACTGATATAACTTATTGCATTGCATATGGATAGTTTTATTAAAAACTGATATATCTCAGTGCATTGCATATGGATAGTTTTATTAAAAACTGATATAACTTATTGCATTGCATATGGATAGTTTTATTAAAAACTGATATAACTTATTGCATTGCATATGGATAGTTTTATTAAAAACTGATATAACTCACTGCATTGCATATGGATAGTTTTACTAAAAACTGATATAACTCAGTGCATAGCATATGGATAGTTTTATTAAAAACTGATATAACTCGTTGCATAGCATATGGATAGTTTTATTTAAAACTGATATAACTTATTGCATTGCATATGGATAGTTTTATTAAAAACTGATATAACTCGCTGCATTGCATATGGATAGTTTTATTAAAAACTGATATAACTTATTGCATTGCATATGGATAGTTTTATTAAAAACTGATATAACTTATTGCATTGCATATGGATAGTTTTATTAAAAACTGATATAACTTATTGCATTGCATATGGATAGTTTTATTAAAAACTGATATAACTCACTGCATTGCATATGGATAGTTTTATTAAAAACTGATATAACTTATTGCATTGCATATGGATAGTTTTATTAAAAACTGATATAACTTATTGCATTGCATATGGATAGTTTTATTAAAAACTGATATAACTTATTGCATTGCATATGGATAGTTTTATTAAAAACTGATATAACTTATTGCATTGCATATGGATAGTTTTATTAAAAACTGATATAACTCACTGCATTGCATATGGATAGTTTTACTAAAAACTGATATAACTCAGTGCATAGCATATGGATAGTTTTATTAAAAACTGATATAACTCGCTGCATTGCATATGGATAGTTTTATTAAAAACTGATATAACTTATTGCATTGCATTTGGATAGTTTTATTAAAAACTGATATAACTCACTGCATAGCATATGGATAGTTTTATTAAAAACTGATATAACTTATTGCATTGCATATGGATAGTTTTATTAAAAACTGATATAACTCACTGCATTGCATATGGATAGTTTTACTAAAAACTGATATAACTCAGTGCATAGCATATGGATAGTTTTATTAAAAACTGATATAACTCGCTGCATTGCATATGGATAGTTTTATTAAAAACTGATATAACTTATTGCATTGCATTTGGATAGTTTTATTAAAAACTGATATAACTCACTGCATTGCATATGGATAGTTTTACTAAAAACTGATATAACTCAGTGCATTGCATATGGATAGTTTTATTAAAAACTGATATAACTTATTGCATTGCATATGGATAGTTTTATTAAAAACTGATATATCTCAGTGCATTGCATATGGATAGTTTTATTAAAAACTGATATAACTTATTGCATTGCATATGGATAGTTTTATTAAAAACTGATATAACTTATTGCATTGCATATGGATAGTTTTATTAAAAACTGATATAACTCACTGCATTGCATATGGATAGTTTTACTAAAAACTGATATAACTCAGTGCATTGCATATGGATAGTTTTATTAAAAACTGATATAACTTATTGCATTGCATATGGATAGTTTTATTAAAAACTGATATATCTCAGTGCATTGCATATGGATAGTTTTATTAAAAACTGATATAACTTATTGCATTGCATATGGATAGTTTTATTAAAAACTGATATAACTTATTGCATTGCATATGGATAGTTTTATTAAAAACTGATATAACTCACTGCATTGCATATGGATAGTTTTACTAAAAACTGATATAACTCAGTGCATAGCATATGGATAGTTTTATTAAAAACTGATATAACTCGCTGCATTGCATATGGATAGTTTTATTAAAAACTGATATAACTTATTGCATTGCATTTGGATAGTTTTATTAAAAACTGATATAACTCACTGCATAGCATATGGATAGTTTTATTAAAAACTGATATAACTCGCTGCATTATGGATAGTTTTATTTAAAACTGATATAACTTATTGCATTGCATATGGATAGTTTTATTAAAAACTGATATAACTCGCTGCATTGCATATGGATAGTTTTATTAAAAACTGATATAACTTATTGCATTGCATATGGATAGTTTTATTAAAAACTGATATAACTCACTGCATTGCATATGGATAGTTTTACTAAAAACTGATATAACTCAGTGCATAGCATATGGATAGTTTATATAAAAACTGATATAACTCGCTGCATTGCATATGGATAGTTTTATTAAAAACTGATTATAACTTATTGCATTGCATTTGGATAGTTTTATTAAAAACTGATATAACTCAGCTGCATTGCATATGGATAGTTTTACTAAAAACTGATATAACTCAGTGCATTGCATATGGATAGTTTTATTAAAAACTGATATAACTTATTGCATTGCATATGGATAGTTTTATTAAAAACTGATATATCTCAGTGCATTGCATATGGATAGTTTTATTAAAAACTGATATAACTTATTGCATTGCATATGGATAGTTTTATTAAAAACTGATTATAACTCAGTGCATAGCATATGGATAGTTTTTATTAAAAACTGATATAACTCGCTGCATTGCATATGGATAGTTTTATTAAAAACTGATATAACTTATTGCATTGCATTTGGATAGTTTTATTAAAAACTGATATAACTCGCTGCATTGCATATGGATAGTTTTACTAAAAACTGATATAACTCAGTGCATTGCATATGGATAGTTTTATTAAAAACTGATATAACTTATTGCATTGCATATGGATAGTTTTATTAAAAACTGATATATCTCAGTGCATTGCATATGGATAGTTTTATTAAAAACTGATATAACTTATTGCATTGCATATGGATAGTTTTATTAAAAACTGATATAACTCAGTGCATAGCATATGGATAGTTTTATTAAAAACTGATATAACTCGCTGCATTGCATATGGATAGTTTTATTAAAAACTGATATAACTTATTGCATTGCATATGGATAGTTTTATTAAAACTGATATAACTCACTGCGTTGCATATGGATAGTTTTACTAAAAACTGATATAACTCAGTGCATTGCATATGGATAGTTTTATTAAAAACTGATATAACTTATTGCATTGCATATGGATAGTTTTATTAAAAACTGATATAACTCAGTGCATTGCATATGGATAGTTTTATTAAAAACTGATATAACTTATTGCATTGCATATGGATAGTTTTATTAAAAACTGATATAACTCAGTGCATAGCATATGGATAGTTTTATTAAAAACTGATATAACTCGTTGCATAGCATATGGATAGTTTTATTTAAAACTGATATAACTTATTGCATTGCATATGGATAGTTTTATTAAAAACTGATATAACTCGCTGCATTGCATATGGATAGTTTTATTAAAAACTGATATAACTTATTGCATTGCATATGGATAGTTTTATTAAAAACTGATATAACTCACTGCATTGCATATGGATAATTTTACTAAAAACTGATATAACTCATTGCATAGCATATGGATAGTTTTATTAAAAACTGATATAACTCGCTGCATTGCATATGGATAGTTTTTATTAAAAACTGATATAACTCATTGCATTGCATTTGGATAGTTTTATTAAAAACTGATATAACTCACTGCATTGCATATGGATAGTTTTACTAAAACTGATATAACTCAGTGCATTGCATATGGATAGTTTTATTAAAACCTGATATAACTCGCTGCATTGCATATGGATAGTTTTATTAAAAACTGATATAACTTATTGCATTGCATATGGATAGTTTTATTAAAAACTGATATAACTCAGTGCATTGCATATGGATAGTTTTACTAAAAACTGATATAACTCAGTGCATTGCATATGGATAGTTTTATTAAAAACTGATATAACTTATTGCATTGCATATGGATAGTTTTATTAAAAAACTGATATAACTCAGTGCATTGCATATGGATAGTTTTACTAAAAACTGATATAACTCAGTGCATTGCATATGGATAGTTTTATTAAAAAACTGATATAACTTATTGCATTGCATATGGATAGTTTTATTAAAAACTGATATAACTCAGTGCTTAGCATATGGATAGTTTTATTAAAAACTGATATAACTCGCTGCATTGCATATGGATAGTTTTTATTAAAAACTGATATAACTTATTGCATTGCATATGGATAGTTTTATTAAAAACTGATATAACTCAGTGCATAGCATATGGATAGTTTTATTAAAAACTGATATAACTCGCTGCATTGCATATGGATAGTTTTATTAAAAACTGATATAACTTATTGCATTGCATATGGATAGTTTTATTAAAAACTGATATAACTCAGTGCATTGCATATGGATAGTTTTACTAAAAACTGATATAACTCAGTGCATTGCATATGGATAGTTTTATTAAAAACTGATATAACTTATTGCATTGCATATGGATAGTTTTATTAAAAACTGATGTAACTCAGTGCATTGCATATGGATAGTTTTATTAAAAACTGATATAACTTATTGCATTGCATATGGATAGTTTTATTAAAAACTGATATAACACACTGCATTGCATATGGATAGTTTTACTAAAAACTGATATAACTCAGTGCATAACATATGGATAGTTTTATTAAAAACTGATATAACTCGCTGCATTGCATATGGATAGTTTTATTAAAAACTGATATAACTTATTGCATTGCATATGGATAGTTTTATTAAAAACTGATATAACTCACTGCATTGCATATGGATAGTTTTATTAAAAACTGATATAACTCGCTGCATTGCATATGGATAGTTTTATTAAAAACTGATATAACTTATTGCATTGCATATGGATAGTTTTACTAAAAACTGATATAACTCAGTGCATTGAATATGGATAGTTTTTATTAAAAACTGATATAACTTATTGCATTGCATATGGATAGTTTTATTAAAAACTGATATAACTTATTGCATTGCATATGGATAGTTTTATTAAAAACTGATATAACTCAGTGCATTGCATATGGATAGTTTTACTAAAAACTGATATAACTCAGTGCATTGCATATGGATAGTTTTATTAAAAACTGATATAACTTATTGCATTGCATATGGATAGTTTTATTAAAAACTGATGTAACTCAGTGCATTGCATATGGATAGTTTTATTAAAAACTGATATAACTTATTGCATTGCATATGGATAGTTTTATTAAAAACTGATATAACACACTGAATTGCATATGGATAGTTTTACTAAAAACTGATATAACTTATTGCATTGCATATGGATAGTTTTATTAAAAACTGATATAACTTATTGCATTGCATATGGATAGTTTTATTAAAAACTGATATAACTCAGTGCATTGCATATGGATAGTTTTACTAAAAACTGATATAACTTATTGCATTGCATATGGATAGTTTTATTAAAAACTGATATAACTTATTGCATTGCATATGGATAGTTTTATTAAAAACTGATGTAACTCAGTGCATTGCATATGGATAGTTTTATTAAAAACTGATATAACTTATTGCATTGCATATGGATAGTTTTACTAAAAACTGATATAACTCAGTGCATTGCATATGGATAGTTTTATTAAAAACTGATATAACTTATTGCATTGCATATGGATAGTTTTATTAAAAACTGATATAACTTATTGCATTGCATATGGATAGTTTTATTAAAAACTGATATAACACACTGCATTGCATATGGATAGTTTTACTAAAAACTGATATAACTTATTGCATTGCATATGGATAGTTTTATTAAAAACTGATATAACTTATTGCATTGCATATGGATAGTTTTATTAAAAACTGATGTAACTCAGTGCATTGCATATGGATAGTTTTATTAAAAACTGATATAACTTATTGCATTGCATATGGATAGTTTTACTAAAAACTGATATAACTCAGTGCATTGCATATGGATAGTTTTATTAAAAACTGATAAAACTTATTGCATTGCATATGGATAGTTGCATTGCATATGGATAGTTTTATTAAAAACTGATATAACTTATTGTATTGCATATGGATAGTTTTATTAAAAACTGATGTAACTCAGTGCATTGCATATGGATAGTTTTATTAAAAACTGATATAACTTATTGCATTGCATATGGATAGTTTTATTAAAAACTGATATAACACACTGCATTGCATATGGATAGTTTTACTAAAAACTGATATAACTCAGTGCATAGCATATGGATAGTTTTATTAAAAACTGATATAACTCGCTGCATTGCATATGGATAGTTTTATTAAAAACTGATATAACTTATTGCATTGCATATGGATAGTTTTATTAAAAACTGATATAACTCACTGCATTGCATATGGATAGTTTTATAAAACTGATATAACTCGCTGCATTGCATATGGATAGTTTTATTAAAAACTGATATAACTTATTGCATTGCATATGGATAGTTTTACTAAAAACTGATATAACTCAGTGCATTGAATATGGATAGTTTTATTAAAAACTGATATAACTTATTGCATTGCATATGGATAGTTTTATTAAAAACTGATATAACTTATTGCATTGCATATGGACAGTTTTATTAAAAACTGATATAACTCAGTGCATTGCATATGGATAGTTTTACTAAAAACTGATATAACTCAGTGCATTGCATATGGATAGTTTTATTAAAAACTGATATAACTTATTGCATTGCATATGGATAGTTTTATTAAAAACTGATGTAACTCAGTGCATTGCATATGGATAGTTTTATTAAAAACTTATATAACTTATTGCATTGCATATGGATAGTTTTATTAAAAACTGATATAACACACTGCATTGCATATGGATAGTTTTACTAAAAACTGATATAACTTATTGCATTGCATATGGATAGTTTTATTAAAAACTGATATAACTTATTGCATTGCATATGGATAGTTTTATTAAAAACTGATATAACTCAGTGCATTGCATATGGATAGTTTTACTAAAAACTGATATAACTTATTGCATTGCATATGGATAGTTTTATTAAAAACTGATATAACTTATTGCATTGCATATGGATAGTTTTATTAAAAACTGATGTAACTCAGTGCATTGCATATGGATAGTTTTATTAAAAACTGATATAACTTATTGCATTGCATATGGATAGTTTTACTAAAAACTGATATAACTCAGTGCATTGCATATGGATAGTTTTATTAAAAACTGATATAACTTATTGCATTGCATATGGATAGTTTTATTAAAAACTGATATAACTTATTGCATTGCATATGGATAGTTTTATTAAAAACTGATATAACACACTGCATTGCATATGGATAGTTTTATTAAAAACTGATATAACTTATTGCATTGCATATGGATAGTTTTACTAAAAACTGATATAACTCAGTGCATTGCATATGGATAGTTTTATTAAAAACTGATATAACTTATTGCATTGCATATGGATAGTTTTATTAAAAACTGATATAACTTATTGCATTGCATATGGATAGTTTTATTAAAACTGATATAACTTATTGCATTGCATATGGATAGTTTTATTAAAAACTGATATATCTCAGTGCATTGCATATGGATAGTTTTATTAAAAACTGATATAACTCACTGCATTGCATATGGATAGTTTTATTAAAACTGATATAACTTATTGCATTGCATATGGATAGTTTTATTAAAAACTGATATAACTTATTGCATTGCATATGGATAGTTTTATTAAAAACTGATATAACTCAGTGCATTGCATATGGATAGTTTTATTAAAAACTGATATAACTTATTGCATTGCATATGGATAGTTTTACTAAAAACTGATATAACTCAGTGCATTGCATATGGATAGTTTTATTAAAAACTGATATAACTTATTGCATTGCATATGGATAGTTTTATTAAAAACTGATATAACTTATTGCATTGCATATGGATAGTTTTATTAAAAACTGATATAACACACTGCATTGCATATGGATAGTTTTACTAAAAACTGATATAACTTATTGCATTGCATATGGATAGTTTTATTAAAAACTGATATAACTTATTGCATTGCATATGGATAGTTTTATTAAAAACTGATGTAACTCAGTGCATTGCATATGGATAGTTTTATTAAAAACTGATATAACTTATTGCATTGCATATGGATAGTTTTACTAAAACTGATATAACTCAGTGCATTGCATATGGATAGTTTTATTAAAAACTGATATAACTTATTGCATTGCATATGGATAGTTTTATTAAAAACTGATATAACTTATTGCATTGCATATGGATAGTTTTATTAAAAACTGATATAACTTATTGCATTGCATATGGATAGTTTTATTAAAAACTGATATAACTTATTGCATTGCATATGGATAGTTTTATTAAAAACTGATATAACTTATTGCATTGCATATGGATAGTTTTATTAAAAACTGATATAACTTACTGCATTGCATATGGATAGTTTTACTAAAAACTGATATAACTTATTGCATTGCATATGGATAGTTTTATTAAAAACTGATATAACTTATAGCATTGCATATGGATAGTTTTACTAAAAACTGATATAACTCAGTGCATTGCATATGGATAGTTTTATTAAAAACTGATATAACTTATTGCATTGCATATGGATAGTTTTATTAAAAACTGATATAACTTATTGCATTGCATATGGATAGTTTTATTAAAAACTGATATAACTTATTGCATTGCATATGGATAGTTTTATTAAAAACTGATATAACTAGTGCATTGCATATGGATAGTTTTACTAAAAACTGATATAACTCAGTGCATTGCATATGGATAGTTTTATTAAAAACTGATATAACTTATTGCATTGCATATGGATAGTTTTATTAAAAACTGATATAACACACTGCATTGCATATGGATAGTTTTACTAAAAACTGATATAACTTATTGCATTGCATATGGATAGTTTTATTAAAAACTGATATAACTTATTGCATTGCATATGGATAGTTTTACTAAAAACTGATATAACTCAGTGCATTGCATATGGATAGTTTTACTAAAAACTGATATAACTAGTGCATTGCATATGGATAGTTTTATTAAAACTGATATAACTTATAGCATTGCATATGGATAGTTTTATTAAAAACTGATATAACACACTGCATTGCATATGGATAGTTTTACTAAAAACTGATATAACTTATTGCATTGCATATGGATAGTTTTATTAAAAACTGATATAACTTATAGCATTGCATATGGATAGTTTTACTAAAAACTGATATAACTCAGTGCATTGCATATGGATAGTTTTACTAAAAACTGATATAACTTATTGCATTGCATATGGATAGTTTTATTAAAAACTGATATAACTTATTGCATTGCATATGGATAGTTTTATTAAAAACTGATATAACTCAGTGCATTGCATATGGATAGTTTTACTAAAAACTGATATAACTCAGTGCATTGCATATGGATAGTTTTATTAAAAACTGATATAACTTATTGCATTGCATATGGATAGTTTTATTAAAAACTGATATAACTTATTGCATTGCATATGGATAGTTTTATTAAAAACTGATATAACTTATTGCATTGCATATGGATAGTTTTACTAAAAACTGATATAACTCAGTGCATTGCATATGGATAGTTTTACTAAAAACTGATATAACTCAGTGCATTGCATATGGATAGTTTTATTAAAAACTGATATAACTTATTGCATTGCATATGGATAGTTTTATTAAAAACTGATGTAACTCAGTGCATTGCATATGGATAGTTTTATTAAAAACTGATATAACTTATTGCATTGCATATGGATAGTTTTATTAAAACTGATATAACTCACTGCATTGCATATGGATAGTTTTACTAAAACTGATATAACTTATTGCATTGCATATGGATAGTTTTATTAAAAACTGATATAACTTATTGCATTGCATATGGATAGTTTTATTAAAAACTGATATAACTCAGTGCATTGCATATGGATAGTTTTACTAAAAACTGATATAACTTATTGCATTGCATATGGATAGTTTTATTAAAAACTGATATAACTTATTGCATTGCATATGGATAGTTTTATTAAAAACTGATGTAACTCAGTGCATTGCATATGGATAGTTTTATTAAAAACTGATATAACTTATTGCATTGCATATGGATAGTTTTACTAAAAACTGATATAACTCAGTGCATTGCATATGGATAGTTTTACTAAAAACTGATATAACTTATTGCATTGCATATGGATAGTTTTATTAAAAACTGATATAACTTATTGCATTGCATATGGATAGTTTTATTAAAAACTGATATAACTCAGTGCATTGCATATGGATAGTTTTACTAAAAACTGATATAACTTATTGCATTGCATATGGATAGTTTTATTAAAAACTGATATAACTTATTGCATTGCATATGGATAGTTTTATTAAAAACTGATGTAACTCAGTGCATTGCATATGGATAGTTTTATTAAAAACTGATATAACTTATTGCATTGCATATGGATAGTTTTACTAAAAACTGATATAACTCAGTGCATTGCATATGGATAGTTTTATTAAAAACTGATATAACTTATTGCATTGCATATGGATAGTTTTATTAAAAACTGATATAACTTATTGCATTGCATATGGATAGTTTTATTAAAAACTGATATAACTTATTGCATTGCATATGGATAGTTTTATTAAAAACTGATGTAACTCAGTGCATTGCATATGGATAGTTTTATTAAAAACTGATATAACTTATTGCATTGCATATGGATAGTTTTATTAAAAACTGATATAACTTATTGCATTGCATATGGATAGTTTTATTAAAAACTGATATAACTTATTGCATTGCATATGGATAGTTTTATTAAAAACTGATGTAACTCAGTGCATTGCATATGGATAGTTTTATTAAAAACTGATATAACTTATTGCATTGCATATGGATAGTTTTACTAAAAACTGATATAACTCAGTGCATTGCATATGGATAGTTTTATTAAAAACTGATATAACTTATTGCATTGCATATGGATAGTTTTATTAAAAACTGATATAACTTATTGCATTGCATATGGATAGTTTTATTAAAAACTGATATAACACACTGCATTGCATATGGATAGTTTTACTAAAAACTGATATAACTTATTGCATTGCATATGGATAGTTTTATTAAAAACTGATGTAACTCAGTGCATTGCATATGGATAGTTTTATTAAAAACTGATATAACTTATTGCATTGCATATGGATAGTTTTACTAAAAACTGATATAACTCAGTGCATTGCATATGGATAGTTTTATTAAAAACTGATATAACTTATTGCATTGCATATGGATAGTTTTATTAAAAACTGATATAACTTATTGCATTGCATATGGATAGTTTTATTAAAAACTGATATAACTTATTGCATTGCATATGGATAGTTTTATTAAAAACTGATATAACTTATTGCATTGCATATGGATAGTTTTATTAAAAACTGATATAACTTATTGCATTGCATATGGATAGTTTTATTAAAAACTGATATAACACACTGCATTGCATATGGATAGTTTTACTAAAAACTGATATAACTTATTGCATTGCATATGGATAGTTTTATTAAAAACTGATATAACTTATTGCATTGCATATGGATAGTTTTACTAAAAACTGATATAACTCAGTGCATTGCATATGGATAGTTTTATTAAAAACTGATATAACTTATTGCATTGCATATGGATAGTTTTATTAAAAACTGATATAACTTATTGCATTGCATATGGATAGTTTTATTAAAAACTGATATAACTTATTGCATTGCATATGGATAGTTTTATTAAAAACTGATATAACTCAGTGCATTGCATATGGATAGTTTTACTAAAAACTGATATAACTTATTGCATTGCATATGGATAGTTTTATTAAAAACTGATATAACTTATAGCATTGCATATGGATAGTTTTATTAAAAACTGATATAACACACTGCATTGCATATGGATAGTTTTACTAAAAACTGATATAACTTATTGCATTGCATATGGATAGTTTTATTAAAAACTGATATAACTTATTGCATTGCATATGGATAGTTTTACTAAAAACTGATATAACTCAGTGCATTGCATATGGATAGTTTTACTAAAAACTGATATAACTCAGTGCATTGCATATGGATAGTTTTATTAAAAACTGATATAACTTATAGCATTGCATATGGATAGTTTTATTAAAAACTGATATAACACACTGCATTGCATATGGATAGTTTTACTAAAAACTGATATAACTTATTGCATTGCATATGGATAGTTTTATTAAAAACTGATATAACTTATAGCATTGCATATGGATAGTTTTACTAAAAACTGATATAACTCAGTGCATTGCATATGGATAGTTTTACTAAAAACTGATATAACTTATTGCATTGCATATGGATAGTTTTATTAAAAACTGATATAACTTATTGCATTGCATATGGATAGTTTTATTAAAAACTGATATAACTCAGTGCATTGCATATGGATAGTTTTACTAAAAACTGATATAACTCAGTGCATTGCATATGGATAGTTTTATTAAAAACTGATATAACTTATTGCATTGCATATGGATAGTTTTATTAAAAACTGATATAACTTATTGCATTGCATATGGATAGTTTTATTAAAAACTGATATAACTTATTGCATTGCATATGGATAGTTTTATTAAAAACTGATATAACTCAGTGCATTGCATATGGATAGTTTTACTAAAAACTGATATAACTCAGTGCATTGCATATGGATAGTTTTATTAAAAACTGATATAACTTATAGCATTGCATATGGATAGTTTTATTAAAAACTGATATAACACACTGCATTGCATATGGATAGTTTTACTAAAAACTGATATAACTTATAGCATTGCATATGGATAGTTTTACTAAAAACTGATATAACTCAGTGCATTGCATATGGATAGTTTTATTAAAAACTGATATAACTTATTGCATTGCATATGGATAGTTTTATTAAAAACTGATATAACTTATTGCATTGCATATGGATAGTTTTATTAAAAACTGATATAACTTATTGCATTGCATATGGATAGTTTTATTAAAAACTGATATAACTCAGTGCATTGCATATGGATAGTTTTACTAAAAACTGATATAACTCAGTGCATTGCATATGGATAGTTTTATTAAAAACTGATATAACTTATAGCATTGCATATGGATAGTTTTATTAAAAACTGATATAACACACTGCATTGCATATGGATAGTTTTACTAAAAACTGATATAACTTATTGCATTGCATATGGATAGTTTTATTAAAAACTGATATAACTTATTGCATTGCATATGGATAGTTTTATTAAAACTGATATAACTTATTGCATTGCATATGGATAGTTTTATTAAAAACTGATATAACTCAGTGCATTGCATATGGATAGTTTATTAAAAACTGATATAACTCAGTGCATTGCATATGGATAGTTTTACTAAAAACTGATATAACTCAGTGCATTGCATATGGATAGTTTTATTAAAACTGATATAACTTATAGCATTGCATATGGATAGTTTTATTAAAAACTGATATAACTCAGTGCATTGCATATGGATAGTTTTATTAAAAACTGATATAACTTATAGCATTGCATATGGATAGTTTTATTAAAAACTGATATAACACACTGCATTGCATATGGATAGTTTTACTAAAAACTGATATAACTTATTGCATTGCATATGGATAGTTTTATTAAAAACTGATATAACTTATAGCATTGCATATGGATAGTTTTACTAAAAACTGATATAACTCAGTGCATTGCATATGGATAGTTTTACTAAAAACTGATATAACTTATTGCATTGCATATGGATAGTTTTATTAAAAACTGATATAACTATAGCATTGCATATGGATAGTTTTACTAAAAACTGATATAACTCAGTGCATTGCATATGGATAGTTTTACTAAAAACTGATATAACTTATTGCATTGCATATGGATAGTTTTATTAAAAACTGATATAACTTATTGCATTGCATATGGATAGTTTTATTAAAAACTGATATAACTCAGTGCATTGCATATGGATAGTTTTACTAAAAACTGATATAACTCAGTGCATTGCATATGGATAGTTTTATTAAAAACTGATATAACTTATAGCATTGCATATGGATAGTTTTATTAAAAACTGATATAACACACTGCATTGCATATGGATAGTTTTACTAAAAACTGATATAACTTATTGCAATGCATATGGATAGTTTTATTAAAAACTGATATAACTTATTGCATTGCATATGGATAGTTTTATTAAAAACTGATATAACTCAGTGCATTGCATATGGATAGTTTTACTAAAAACTGATATAACTCAGTGCATTGCATATGGATAGTTTTATTAAAAACTGATATAACTTATAGCATTGCATATGGATAGTTTTATTAAAAACTGATATAACACACTGCATTGCATATGGATAGTTTTACTAAAAACTGATATAACTCAGTGCATTGCATATGGATAGTTTTATTAAAAACTGATATAACTTATAGCATTGCATATGGATAGTTTTATTAAAAACTGATATAACACACTGCATTGCATATGGATAGTTTTACTAAAAACTGATATAACTCAGTGCATTGCATATGGATAGTTTTATTAAAAACTGATATAACTTATAGCATTGCATATGTATAGTTTAATTAAAAACTGATATAACACACTGCATTGCATATGGATAGTTTTATTAAAAACTGATATAACTTATTCCATTGCATATGGATAGTTTTATTAAAAACTGATATAACTTATAGCATTGCATATGGATAGTTTTACTAAAAACTGATATAACTCAGTGCATTGCATATGGATAGTTTTACTAAAAACTGATATAACTTATTGCATTGCATATGGATAGTTTTATTAAAAACTGATATAACTTATTGCATTGCATATGGATAGTTTTATTAAAAACTGATATAACTCAGTGCATTGCATATGGATAGTTTTACTAAAAACTGATATAACTCAGTGCATTGCATATGGATAGTTTTATTAAAAACTGATATAACTTATTGCATTGCATATGGATAGTTTATTAAAAACTGATGTAACTCAGTGCATTGCATATGGATAGTTTTATTAAAAACTGATATAACTTATTGCATTGCATATGGATAGTTTTACTAAAAACTGATATAACTCAGTGCATTGCATATGGATAGTTTTATTAAAAACTGATATAACTTATTGCATTGCATATGGATAGTTTTATTAAAAACTGATATAACTTATTGCATTGCATATGGATAGTTTTATTAAAAACTGATATAACTTATTGCATTGCATATGGATAGTTTTATTAAAAACTGATGTAACTCAGTGCATTGCATATGGATAGTTTTATTAAAAACTGATATAACTTATTGCATTGCATATGGATAGTTTTATTAAAAACTGATATAACTTATTGCATTGCATATGGATAGTTTTATTAAAAACTGATATAACTTATTGCATTGCATATGGATAGTTTTATTAAAAACTGATGTAACTCAGTGCATTGCATATGGATAGTTTTATTAAAAACTGATATAACTTATTGCATTGCATATGGATAGTTTTACTAAAAACTGATATAACTCAGTGCATTGCATATGGATAGTTTTATTAAAAACTGATATAACTTATTGCATTGCATATGGATAGTTTTATTAAAAACTGATATAACTTATTGCATTGCATATGGATAGTTTTATTAAAAACTGATATAACACACTGCATTGCATATGGATAGTTTTACTAAAAACTGATATAACTTATTGCATTGCATATGGATAGTTTTATTAAAAACTGATATAACTTATTGCATTGCATATGGATAGTTTTATTAAAAACTGATGTAACTCAGTGCATTGCATATGGATAGTTTTATTAAAACTGATATAACTTATTGCATTGCATATGGATAGTTTTACTAAAAACTGATATAACTCAGTGCATTGCATATGGATAGTTTTATTAAAAACTGATATAACTTATTGCATTGCATATGGATAGTTTTATTAAAAACTGATATAACTTATTGCATTGCATATGGATAGTTTTATTAAAAACTGATATAACTTATTGCATTGCATATGGATAGTTTTATTAAAAACTGATATAACTTATTGCATTGCATATGGATAGTTTTATTAAAAACTGATATAACTTATTGCATTGCATATGGATAGTTTTATTAAAAACTGATATAACACACTGCATTGCATATGGATAGTTTTACTAAAAACTGATATAACTTATTGCATTGCATATGGATAGTTTTATTAAAAACTGATATAACTTATAGCATTGCATATGGATAGTTTTACTAAAAACTGATATAACTCAGTGCATTGCATATGGATAGTTTTATTAAAAACTGATATAACTTATTGCATTGCATATGGATAGTTTTATTAAAAACTGATATAACTTATTGCATTGCATATGGATAGTTTTATTAAAAACTGATATAACTTATTGCATTGCATATGGATAGTTTTATTAAAACTGATATAACTCAGTGCATTGCATATGGATAGTTTTACTAAAAACTGATATAACTCAGTGCATTGCATATGGATAGTTTTATTAAAAACTGATATAACTTATAGCATTGCATATGGATAGTTTTATTAAAAACTGATATAACACACTGCATTGCATATGGATAGTTTTACTAAAAACTGATATAACTTATTGCATTGCATATGGATAGTTTTATTAAAAACTGATATAACTTATTGCATTGCATATGGATAGTTTTACTAAAAACTGATATAACTCAGTGCATTGCATATGGATAGTTTTACTAAAAACTGATATAACTCAGTGCATTGCATATGGATAGTTTTATTAAAAACTGATATAACTTATAGCATTGCATATGGATAGTTTTATTAAAAACTGATATAACACACTGCATTGCATATGGATAGTTTTACTAAAAACTGATATAACTTATTGCATTGCATATGGATAGTTTTATTAAAAACTGATATAACTTATAGCATTGCATATGGATAGTTTTACTAAAAACTGATATAACTCAGTGCATTGCATATGGATAGTTTTACTAAAAACTGATATAACTTATTGCATTGCATATGGATAGTTTTATTAAAAACTGATATAACTTATTGCATTGCATATGGATAGTTTTATTAAAAACTGATATAACTCAGTGCATTGCATATGGATAGTTTTACTAAAACTGATATAACTCAGTGCATTGCATATGGATAGTTTTATTAAAAACTGATATAACTTATTGCATTGCATATGGATAG
This sequence comes from Ceratitis rosa, assembly GCA_037013455.1. Taxonomy (NCBI): domain Eukaryota; kingdom Metazoa; phylum Arthropoda; class Insecta; order Diptera; family Tephritidae; genus Ceratitis; species Ceratitis rosa. Next base: position 33,387 of record JAWMAG010000359.1, read on the forward strand.
TTTTATTAAAAACTGATATAACTTATTGCATTGCATATGGATAGTTTTATTAAAAACTGATATAACTTATTGCATTGCATATGGATAGTTTTATTAAAAACTGATATAACTCAGTGCATTGCATATGGATAGTTTTACTAAAAACTGATATAACTCAGTGCATTGCATATGGATAGTTTTATTAAAAACTGATATAACTTATAGCATTGCATATGGATAGTTTTATTAAAAACTGATATAACACACTGCATTGCATATGGATAGTTTTACTAAAAACTGATATAACTTATTGCATTGCATATGGATAGTTTTATTAAAAACTGATATAACTTATAGCATTGCATATGGATAGTTTTACTAAAAACTGATATAACTCAGTGCATTGCATATGGATAGTTTTACTAAAAACTGATATAACTTATTGCATTGCATATGGATAGTTTTATTAAAAACTGATATAACTTATAGCATTGCATATGATAGTTTTACTAAAAACTGATATAACTCAGTGCATTGCATATGGATAGTTTTACTAAAAACTGATATAACTTATTGCATTGCATATGGATAGTTTTATTAAAAACTGATATAACTTATTGCATTGCATATGGATAGTTTTATTAAAAACTGATATAACTCAGTGCATTGCATATGGATAGTTTTACTAAAAACTGATATAACTCAGTGCATTGCATATGGATAGTTTTATTAAAAACTGATATAACTTATAGCATTGCATATGGATAGTTTTATTAAAAACTGATATAACACACTGCATTGCATATGGATAGTTTTACTAAAAACTGATATAACTTATTGCAATGCATATGGATAGTTTTATTAAAAACTGATATAACTTATTGCATTGCATATGGATAGTTTTATTAAAAACTGATATAACTCAGTGCATTGCATATGGATAGTTTTACTAAAAACTGATATAACTCAGTGCATTGCATATGGATAGTTTTATTAAAAACTGATATAACTTATAGCATTGCATATGGATAGTTTTATTAAAAACTGATATAACACACTGCATTGCATATGGATAGTTTTACTAAAAACTGATATAACTCAGTGCATTGCATATGGATAGTTTTATTAAAAACTGATATAACTTATAGCATTGCATATGGATAGTTTTATTAAAAACTGATATAACACACTGCATTGCATATGGATAGTTTTACTAAAAACTGATATAACTCAGTGCATTGCATATGGATAGTTTTATTAAAAACTGATATAACTTATAGCATTGCATATGTTATAGTTTTATTAAAAACTGATATAACACACTGCATTGCATATGGATAGTTTTATTAAAAACTGATATAACTTATTCATTGCATATGGATTGTTTTATTAAAAACTGATATAACTTATTGCATTGCATATGGATAGTTTTATTAAAAACTGATATAACTCAGTGCATTGCATATGGATAGTTTTACTAAAAACTGATATAACTCAGTGCATTGCATATGGATAGTTTTATTAAAAACTGATATAACTTATAGCATTGCATATGGATAGTTTTATTAAAAACTGATATAACACACTGCATTGCATATGGATAGTTTTACTAAAAACTGATATAACTTATTGCATTGCATATGGATAGTTTTATTAAAAACTGATATAACTTATAGCATTGCATATGGATAGTTTTACTAAAAACTGATATAACTCAGTGCATTGCATATGGATAGTTTTACTAAAAACTGATATAACTTATTGCATTGCATATGGATAGTTTTATTAAAAACTGATATAACTTATAGCATTGCATATGGATAGTTTTACTAAAAACTGATATAACTCAGTGCATTGCATATGGATAGTTTTACTAAAAACTGATATAACTTATTGCATTGCATATGGATAGTTTTATTAAAACTGATATAACTTATTGCATTGCATATGGATAGTTTTATTAAAAACTGATATAACTCAGTGCATTGCATATGGATAGTTTTACTAAAAACTGATATAACTCAGTGCATTGCATATGGATAGTTTTATTAAAAACTGATATAACTTATAGCATTGCATATGGATAGTTTTATTAAAAACTGATATAACACACTGCATTGCATATGGATAGTTTTACTAAAAACTGATATAACTTATTGCATTGCATATGGATAGTTTTATTAAAAACTGATATAACTTATAGCATTGCATATGGATAGTTTTACTAAAAACTGATATAACTCAGTGCATTGCGTATGGATAGTTTTACTAAAAACTGATATAACTCAGTGCATTGCATATGGATAGTTTTATTAAAACTGATATAACTTATAGCATTGCATATGGACAGTTTTATTAAAAACTGATATAACACACTGCATTGCATATGGATAGTTTTACTAAAAACTGATATAACTTATTGCATTGCATATGGATAGTTTTATTAAAAACTGATATAACTTATAGCATTGCATATGGATAGTTTTACTAAAAACTGATATAACTCAGTGCATTGCATATGGATAGTTTTACTAAAAACTGATATAACTTATTGCATTGCATATGGATAGTTTTATTAAAAACTGATATAACTTATAGCATTGCATATGGATAGTTTTACTAAAAACTGATATAACTCAGTGCATTGCATATGGATAGTTTTACTAAAAACTGATATAACTTATTGCATTGCATATGGATAGTTTTATTAAAAACTGATATAACTTATAGCATTGCATATGGATAGTTTTACTAAAAACTGATATAACTCAGTGCATTGCATATGGATAGTTTTACTAAAAACTGATATAACTTATTGCATTGCATATGGATAGTTTTATTAAAAACTGATATAACTTATAGCATTGCATATGGATAGTTTTACTAAAAACTGATATAACTCAGTGCATTGCATATGGATAGTTTTACTAAAAACTGATATAACTTATTGCATTGCATATGGATAGTTTTATTAAAAACTGATATAACTTATTGCATTGCATATGGATAGTTTTATTAAAAACTGATATAACTCAGTGCATTGCATATGGATAGTTTTACTAAAAACTGATATAACTCAGTGCATTGCATATGGATAGTTTTATTAAAAACTGATATAACTTATTGCATTGCATATGGATAGTTTTATTAAAAACTGATATAACTTATTGCATTGCATATGGATAGTTTTATTAAAAACTGATATAACTTATTGCATTGCATATGGATAGTTTTATTAAAAACTGATATAACTCAGTGCATTGCATATGGATAGTTTTACTAAAAACTGATATAACTCAGTGCATTGCATATGGATAGTTTTATTAAAAACTGATATAACTTATAGCATTGCATATGGATAGTTTTATTAAAAACTGATATAACACACTGCATTGCATATGGATAGTTTTACTAAAAACTGATATAACTTATTGCATTGCATATGGATAGTTTTATTAAAAACTGATATAACTTATAGCATTGCATATGGATAGTTTTACTAAAAACTGATATAACTCAGTGCATTGCATATGGATAGTTTTATTAAAAACTGATATAACTTATTGCATTGCATATGGATAGTTTTATTAAAAACTGATATAACTTATTGCATTGCATATGGATAGTTTTATTAAAAACTGATATAACTTATTGCATTGCATATGGATAGTTTTATTAAAAACTGATATAACTTATTGCATTGCATATGGATAGTTTTATTAAAAACTGATATAACTTATAGCATTGCATATGGATAGTTTTACTAAAAACTGATATAACTCAGTGCATTGCTTATGGATAGTTTTATTAAAAACTGATATAACTTATTGCATTGCATATGGATAGTTTTATTAAAAACTGATATAACTTATTGCATTGCATATGGATAGTTTTATTAAAAACTGATATAACTTATTGCATTGCATATGGATAGTTTTATTAAAACTGATATAACTTATTGCATTGCATATGGATAGTTTATTAAAAACTGATATAACTTATAGCATTGCATATGGATAGTTTTACTAAAAACTGATATAACTCAGTGCATTGCATATGGATAGTTTTATTAAAAACTGATATAACTTATTGCATTGCATATGGATAGTTTTATTAAAAACTGATATAACTTATTGCATTGCATATGGATAGTTTTATTAAAAACTGATATAACTTATTGCATTGCATATGGATAGTTTTATTAAAAACTGATATAACTTATTGCATTGCATATGGATAGTTTTATTAAAAACTGATATAACTTATAGCATTGCATATGGATAGTTTTACTAAAAACTGATATAACTCAGTGCAT
>JAWMAG010000360.1:0-50879 GCA_037013455.1 Ceratitis rosa
ATAACTCAGTGCATTGCATATGGATAGTTTTATGAAAAACTGATATAACTCAGTGCATTGCATATGGATAGTTTTATTAAAACCTGATATAACGCAGTGCATTGCATATGGATAGTTTTATTAAAACCTGATATAACTCAGTGCATTGCATATGGATAGTTTTATTAAAACCTGATATAACTCAGTGCATTGCATATGGATAGTTTTATGAAAAACTGATATAACTCAGTGCATTGCATATGGATAGTTTTATTAAAACCTGATATAACTCAGTGCATTGCATATGGATAGTTTTATTAAAACCTGATATAACTCAGTGCATTGCATATGGATAGTTTTATTAAAACCTGATATAACGCAGTGCATTGCATATGGATAGTTTTATTAAAACCTGATATAACTCAGTGCATTGCATATGGATAGTTTTATTAAAACCTGATATAACTCAGTGCATTGCATATGGATAGTTTTATGAAAAACTGATATAACTCAGTGCATTGCATATGGATAGTTTTATTAAAACCTGATATACGCAGTGCATTGCATATGGATAGTTTTATTAAAACCTGATATAACTCAGTGCATTGCATATGGATAGTTTTATTAAAACCTGATATAACTCAGTGCATTGCATATGGATAGTTTTATTAAAACCTGATATAACGCAGTGCATTGCATATGGATAGTTTTATTAAAACCTGATATAACGCAGTGCATTGCATATGGATAGTTTTATTAAAAACTGATATAACTCAGTGCATTGCATATGGATAGTTTTATTAAAACCTGATATAACTCAGTGCATTGCATATGGATAGTTTTATTAAAACCTGATATAACGCAGTGCATTGCATATGGATAGTTTTATTAAAACCTGATATAACGCAGTGCATTGCATATGGATAGTTTTATTAAAAACTGATATAACTCAGTGCATTGCATATGGATAGTTTTATTAAAACCTGATATAACTCAGTGCATTGCATATGGATAGTTTTATTAAAACCTGATATAACTCAGTGCATTGCATATGGATAGTTTTATTAAAACCTGATATAACGCAGTGCATTGCATATGGATAGTTTTATTAAAACCTGATATAACTCAGTGCATTGCATATGGATAGTTTTATGAAAAACTGATATAACTCAGTGCATTGCATATGGATAGTTTTATTAAAAACTGATATAACTCAGTGCATTGCATATGGATAGTTTTATTAAAACCTGATATAACGCAGTGCATTGCATATGGATAGTTTTATTAAAACCTGATATAACTCAGTGCATTGCATATGGATAGTTTTATGAAAACCTGATATAACTCAGTGCATTGCATATGGATAGTTTTATTAAAACCTGATATAACTCAGTGCATTGCATATGGATAGTTTTATTAAAACCTGATATAACGCAGTGCATTGCATATGGATAGTTTTATTAAAACCTGATATAACTCAGTGCATTGCATATGGATAGTTTTATGAAAAACTGATATAACTCAGTGCATTGCATATGGATAGTTTTATTAAAACCTGATATAACGCAGTGCATTGCATATGGATAGTTTTATTAAAACCTGATATAACTCAGTGCATTGCATATGGATAGTTTTATGAAAAACTGATATAACTCAGTGCATTGCATATGGATAGTTTTATGAAAAACTGATATAACTCAGTGCATTGCATATGGATAGTTTTATTAAAACCTGATATAACTCAGTGCATTGCATATGGATAGTTTTATTAAAACCTGATATAACTCAGTGCATTGCATATGGATAGTTTTATTAAAACCTGATATAACTCAGTGCATTGCATATGGATAGTTTTATGAAAAACTGATATAACTCAGTGCATTGCATATGGATAGTTTTATTAAAACCTGATATAACGCAGTGCATTGCATATGGATAGTTTTATTAAAACCTGATATAACTCAGTGCATTGCATATGGATAGTTTTATGAAAAACTGATATAACTCAGTGCATTGCATATGGATAGTTTTATTAAAACCTGATATAACTCAGTGCATTGCATATGGATAGTTTTATGAAAAACTGATATAACTCAGTGCATTGCATATGGATAGTTTTATGAAAAACTGATATAACTCAGTGCATTGCATATGGATAGTTTTATTAAAACCTGATATAACGCAGTGCATTGCATATGGATAGTTTTATTAAAACTTATATAACTCAGTGCATTGCATATGGATAGTTTTATTAAAACCTGATATAACTCAGTGCATTGCATATGGATAGTTTTATTAAAACCTGATATAACTCAGTGCATTGCATATGGATAGTTTTATGAAAACCTGATATAACTCAGTGCATTGCATATGGATAGTTTTATTAAAAACTGATATAACTCAGTGCATTGCATATGGATAGTTTTATTAAAACCTGATATAACGCAGTGCATTGCATATGGATAGTTTTATTAAAACCTGATATAACTCAGTGCATTGCATATGGATAGTTTTATTAAAAACTGATATAACTCAGTGCATTGCATATGGATAGTTTTATGAAAAACTGATATAACTCAGTGCATTGCATATGGATAGTTTTATTAAAAACTGATATAACTCAGTGCATTGCATATGGATAGTTTTATTAAAAACTGATATAACGCAGTGCATTGCATATGGATAGTCTATTAAAACCTGATATAACTCAGTGCATTGCATATGGTTAGTTTTATTAAAACTGATATAACGCAGTGCATTGCATATGGATAGTTTTATTAAAACTGATATAACGCAGTGCATTGCATTTGGTTAGTTTATTAAAACCTGATATAACTCAGTGCATTGCATATGGATAGTTTTATTAAAACCTGATATAACTCAGTGCATTGCATATGGATAGTTTTATTAAAACCTGATATAACTCAGTGCATTGCATATGGATAGTTTTATGAAAAACTGATATAACTCAGTGCATTGCATATGGATAGTTTTATGAAAAACTGATATAACTCAGTGCATTGCATATGGATAGTTTTATTAAAAACTGATATAACTCAGGCAATTGCATTTGGTTAGTTTTATTAAAAACTGATATAACTCAGTGCATTGCATATGGATAGTTTTATTAAAACCTGATATAACTCAGTGCATTGCATATGGATAGTTTTATTAAAAACTGATATAACTCAGTGCATTGCATATGGATAGTTTTATGAAAAACTGATATAACTCAGTGCATTGCATATGATAGTTTTATTAAAACCTGATATAACTCAGTGCATTGCATATGGATAGTTTTATTAAAACCTGATATAACTCAGTGCATTGCATATGGATAGTTTTATGAAAAACTGATATAACTCAGTGCATTGCATATGGATAGTTTTATGAAAAACTGATATAACTCAGTGCATTGCATATGGATAGTTTTATTAAAAACTGATATAACTCAGGCAATTGCATTTGGTTAGTTTTATTAAAAACTGATATAACTCAGTGCATTGCATATGGATAGTTTTATTAAAACCTGATATAACTCAGTGCATTGCATATGGATAGTTTTATTAAAAACTGATATAACTCAGGCAATTGCATTTGGTTAGTTTTATGAAAACCTGATATAACTCAGTGCATTGCATATGGATAGTTTTATTAAAAACTGATATAACTCAGTGCATTGCATATGGATAGTTTTATTAAAACCTGATATAACCCAGTGCATTGCATATGGATAGTTTTATTAAAACCTGATATAACTCAGTGCATTGCATATGGATAGTTTTATTAAAAACTGATATAACCCAGTGCATTGCATATGGATAGTTTTATGAAAACCTGATATAACTCAGTGCATTGCATATGGATAGTTTTATTAAAAACTGATATAACTCAGTGCATTGCATATGGATAGTTTTATTAAAACCTGATATAACTCAGTGCATTGCATATGGATAGTTTTATTAAAAACTGATATAACTCAGTGCATTGCATATGGATAGTTTTATGAAAAACTGATATAACTCAGTGCATTGCATATGGATAGTTTTATTAAAACCTGATATAACGCAGTGCATTGCATATGGATAGTTTTATTAAAACCTGATATAACTCAGTGCATTGCATATGGATAGTTTTATGAAAAACTGATATAACTCAGTGCATTGCATATGGATAGTTTTATGAAAAACTGATAGAACTCAGTGCATTGCATATGGATAGTTTTATTAAAAACGGATATAACTCAGGCAATTGCATTTGGTTAGTTTTATTAAAAACTGATATAACTCAGTGCATTGCATATGGATAGTTTTATTAAAACCTGATATAACTCAGTGCATTGCATATGGATAGTTTTATTAAAAACTGATATAACTCAGTGCATTGCATATGGATAGTTTTATGAAAACCTGATATAACTCAGTGCATTGCATATGGATAGTTTTATTAAAAACTGATATAACTCAGTGCATTGCATATGGATAGTTTTATTAAAACCTGATATAACCCAGTGCATTGCATATGGATAGTTTTATTAAAACCTGATATAACTCAGTGCATTGCATATGGATAGTTTTATTAAAACCTGATATAACTCAGTGCATTGCATATGGATAGTTTTATGAAAAACTGATATAACGCAGTGCATTGCATTTGGTTAGTTTATTAAAACCTGATATAACTCAGTGCATTGCATATGGATAGTTTTATTAAAACCTGATATAACTCAGTGCATTGCATATGGATAGTTTTATTAAAACCTGATATAACTCAGTGCATTGCATATGGATAGTTTTATTAAAACCTGATATAACTCAGTGCATTGCATATGGATAGTTTTATTAAAAACGGATATAACTCAGGCAATTGCATTTGGTTAGTTTTATTAAAAACTGATATAACTCAGTGCATTGCATATGGATAGTTTTATTAAAACCTGATATAACTCAGTGCATTGCATATGGATAGTTTTATTAAAAACTGATATAACTCAGTGCATTGCATATGGATAGTTTTATGAAAACCTGATATAACTCAGTGCATTGCATATGGATAGTTTTATTAAAAAGTGATATAACTCAGTGCATTGCATATGGATAGTTTTATTAAAACCTGATATAACCCAGTGCATTGCATATGGATAGTTTTATTAAAACCTGATATAACTCAGTGCATTGCATATGGATAGTTTTATTAAAACCTGATATAACGCAGTGCATTGCATATGGATAGTTTTATTAAAACCTGATATAACGCAGTGCATTGCATATGGATAGTTTTATGAAAAACTGATATAACTCAGTGCATTGCATATGGATAGTTTTATTAAAACCTGATATAACTCAGTGCATTGCATATGGATAGTTTTATTAAAACCTGATATAAAGCAGTGCATTGCATATGGATAGTTTTATTAAAACCTGATATAACTCAGTGCATTGCATATGGATAGTTTTATTAAAACCTGATATAACTCAGTGCATTGCATATGGATAGTTTTATTAAAACCTGATATAACGCAGTGCATTGCATATGGATAGTTTTATTAAAACCTGATATAACGCAGTGCATTGCATATGGATAGTTTTATGAAAACCTGATATAACTCAGTGCATTGCATATGGATAGTTTTATTAAAACCTGATATAACTCAGTGCATTGCATATGGATAGTTTTATTAAAACCTGATATAACGCAGTGCATTGCATATGGATAGTTTTATTAAAACCTGATATAACTCAGTGCATTGCATATGGATAGTTTTATGAAAAACTGATATAACGCAGTGCATTGCATATGGATACTTTTATTAAAACCTGATATAACTCAGTGCATTGCATATGGATAGTTTTATGAAAAACTGATATAACTCAGTGCATTGCATATGGATAGTTTTATGAAAAACTGATATAACTCAGTGCATTGCATATGGATAGTTTTATTAAAACCTGATATAACGCAGTGCATTGCATATGGATAGTTTTATTAAAAACTGATATAACTCAGTGCATTGCATATGGATAGTTTTATTAAAACCTGATATAACTCAGTGCATTGCATATGGATAGTTTTATGAAAAACTGATATAACTCAGTGCATTGCATATGGATAGTTTTATTAAAACCTGATATAACTCAGTGCATTGCATATGGATAGTTTTATTAAAACCTGATATAACGCAGTGCATTGCATATGGATAGTTTTATTAAAACCTGATATAACTCAGTGCATTGCATATGGATAGTTTTATGAAAAACTGATATAACCCAGTGCATTGCATATGGATAGTTTTATTAAAAACTGATATAACTCAGTGCATTGCATATGGATAGTTTTATGAAAACCTGATATAACTCAGTGCATTGCATATGGATAGTTTTATTAAAAAGTGATATAACTCAGTGCATTGCATATGGATAGTTTTATTAAAACCTGATATAACCCAGTGCATTGCATATGGATAGTTTTATTAAAACCTGATATAACTCAGTGCATTGCATATGGATAGTTTTATTAAAACCTGATATAACCCAGTGCATTGCATATGGATAGTTTTATTAAAACCTGATATAACGCAGTGCATTGCATATGGATACTTTTATTAAAACCTGATATAACTCAGTGCATTGCATATGGATAGTTTTATGAAAAACTGATATAACTCAGTGCATTGCATATGGATAGTTTTATGAAAAACTGATATAACTCAGTGCATTGCATATGGATAGTTTTATTAAAACCTGATATAACGCAGTGCATTGCATATGGATAGTTTTATTAAAAACTGATATAACTCAGTGCATTGCATATGGATAGTTTTATTAAAACCTGATATAACTCAGTGCATTGCATATGGATAGTTTTATGAAAAACTGATATAACTCAGTGCATTGCATATGGATAGTTTTATTAAAAAGTGATATAACTCAGTGCATTGCATATGGATAGTTTTATTAAAACCTGATATAACCCAGTGCATTGCATATGGATAGTTTTATTAAAACCTGATATAACGCAGTGCATTGCATATGGATACTTTTATTAAAACCTGATATAACTCAGTGCATTGCATATGGATAGTTTTATGAAAAACTGATATAACTCAGTGCATTGCATATGGATAGTTTTATGAAAAACTGATATAACTCAGTGCATTGCATATGGATAGTTTTATTAAAACCTGATATAACGCAGTGCATTGCATATGGATAGTTTTATTAAAAACTGATATAACTCAGTGCATTGCATATGGATAGTTTTATTAAAACCTGATATAACTCAGTGCATTGCATATGGATAGTTTTATGAAAAACTGATATAACTCAGTGCATTGCATATGGATAGTTTTATTAAAACCTGATATAACGCAGTGCATTGCATATGGATAGTTTTATTAAAAACTGATATAACTCAGTGCATTGCATATGGATAGTTTTATTAAAACCTGATATAACTCAGTGCATTGCATATGGATAGTTTTATGAAAAACTGATATAACTCAGTGCATTGCATATGGATAGTTTTATTAAAAACTGATATAACTCAGTGCATTGCATATGGATAGTTTTATTAAAACCTGATATAACTCAGTGCATTGCATATGGATAGTTTTATGAAAAACTGATATAACTCAGTGCATTGCATATGGATAGTTTTATTAAAAAGTGATATAACTCAGTGCATTGCATATGGATAGTTTTATTAAAACCTGATATAACCCAGTGCATTGCATATGGATAGTTTTATTAAAACCTGATATAACGCAGTGCATTGCATATGGATACTTTTATTAAAACCTGATATAACTCAGTGCATTGCATATGGATAGTTTTATGAAAAACTGATATAACTCAGTGCATTGCATATGGATAGTTTTATGAAAAACTGATATAACTCAGTGCATTGCATATGGATAGTTTTATTAAAACCTGATATAACGCAGTGCATTGCATATGGATAGTTTTATTAAAAACTGATATAACTCAGTGCATTGCATATGGATAGTTTTATTAAAACCTGATATAACTCAGTGCATTGCATATGGATAGTTTTATGAAAAACTGATATAACTCAGTGCATTGCATATGGATAGTTTTATTAAAACCTGATATAACTCAGTGCATTGCATATGGATAGTTTTATTAAAACCTGATATAACGCAGTGCATTGCATATGGATAGTTTTATTAAAACCTGATATAACTCAGTGCATTGCATATGGATAGTTTTATGAAAAACTGATATAACCCAGTGCATTGCATATGGATAGTTTTATTAAAACCTGATATAACTCAGTGCATTGCATATGGATAGTTTTATTAAAACCTGATATAACGCAGTGCATTGCATATGGATAGTTTTATTAAAACCTGATATAACTCAGTGCATTGCATATGGATAGTTTTATGAAAAACTGATATAACGCAGTGCATTGCATATGGATACTTTTATTAAAACCTGATATAACTCAGTGCATTGCATATGGATAGTTTTATGAAAAACTGATATAACGCAGTGCATTGCATATGGATAGTTTTATGAAAACCTGATATAACTCAGTGCATTGCATATGGATAGTTTTATTAAAACCTGATATAACTCAGTGCATTGCATATGGATAGTTTTATTAAAACCTGATATAACGCAGTGCATTGCATATGGATAGTTTTATTAAAACCTGATATAACTCAGTGCATTGCATATGGATAGTTTTATTAAAACCTGATATAACGCAGTGCATTGCATATGGATACTTTTATTAAAACCTGATATAACTCAGTGCATTGCATATGGATAGTTTTATGAAAAACTGATATAACTCAGTGCATTGCATATGGATAGTTTTATGAAAAACTGATATAACTCAGTGCATTGCATATGGATAGTTTTATTAAAACCTGATATAACGCAGTGCATTGCATATGGATAGTTTTATTAAAAACTGATATAACTCAGTGCATTGCATATGGATAGTTTTATTAAAACCTGATATAACTCAGTGCATTGCATATGGATAGTTTTATGAAAAACTGATATAACTCAGTGCATTGCATATGGATAGTTTTATTAAAACCTGATATATCGCAGTGCATTGCATATGGATAGTTTTATTAAAACCTGATATAACTCAGTGCATTGCATATGGATAGTTTTATGAAAAACTGATATAACTCAGTGCATTGCATATGGATAGTTTTATGAAAAACTGATATAACTCAGTGCATTGCATATGGATAGTTTTATTAAAACCTGATATAACGCAGTGCATTGCATATGGATAGTTTTATTAAAACCTGATATAACGCAGTGCATTGCATATGGATAGTTTTATGAAAACCTGATATAACTCAGTGCATTGCATATGGATAGTTTTATTAAAACCTGATATAACTCAGTGCATTGCATATGGATAGTTTTATTAAAACCTGATATAACTCAGTGCATTGCATATGGATAGTTTTATGAAAAACTGATATAACTCAGTGCATTGCATATGGATAGTTTTATTAAAACCTGATATAACGCAGTGCATTGCATATGGATAGTTTTAATAAAACCTGATATAACTCAGTACATTGCATATGGATAGTTTTATGAAAAACTGATATAACTCAGTGCATTGCATATGGATAGTTTTATGAAAAACTGATATAACTCAGTGCATTGCATATGGATAGTTTTATTAAAACCTGATATAACTCAGTGCATTGCATATGGATAGTTTTATTAAAACCTGATATAACTCAGTGCATTGCATATGGATAGTTTTATTAAAACCTGATATAACTCAGTGCATTGCATATGGATAGTTTTATGAAAAACTGATATAACTCAGTGCATTGCATATGGATAGTTTTATTAAAACCTGATATAACGCAGTGCATTGCATATGGATAGTTTTATTAAAACCTGATATAACTCAGTGCATTGCATATGGATAGTTTTATGAAAAACTGATATAACTCAGTGCATTGCATATGGATAGTTTTATTAAAACCTGATATAACTCAGTGCATTGCATATGGATAGTTTTATGAAAAACTGATATAACTCAGTGCATTGCATATGGATAGTTTTATGAAAAACTGATATAACTCAGTGCATTGCATATGGATAGTTTTATTAAAACCTGATATAACGCAGTGCATTGCATATGGATAGTTTTATTAAAACTTTATATAACTCACTGCATTGCATATGGATAGTTTTATTAAAACCTGATATAACCCAGTGCATTGCATATGGATAGTTTTATTAAAACCTGATATAACTCAGTGCATTGCATATGGATAGTTTTATGAAAACCTGATATAACTCAGTGCATTGCATATGGATAGTTTTATTAAAAACTGATATAACTCAGTGCATTGCATATGGATAGTTTTATTAAAACCTGATATAACGCAGTGCATTGCATATGGATAGTTTTATTAAAACCTGATATAACTCAGTGCATTGCATATGGATAGTTTTATTAAAAACTGATATAACTCAGTGCATTGCATATGGATAGTTTTATGAAAAACTGATATAACTCAGTGCATTGCATATGGATAGTTTTATTAAAAACTGATATAACTCAGTGCATTGCATATGGATAGTTTTATTAAAAACTGATATAACGCAGTGCATTGCATTTGGTTAGTCTATTAAAACCTGATATAACTCAGTGCATTGCATATGGATAGTTTTATTAAAACCTGATATAACTCAGTGCATTGCATATGGATAGTTTTATTAAAACCTGATATAACTCAGTGCATTGCATATGGATAGTTTTATTAAAAACTGATATAACGCAGTGCATTGCATTTGGTTAGTTTATTAAAACCTGATATAACTCAGTGCATTGCATATGGATAGTTTTATTAAAACCTGATATAACGCAGTGCATTGCATATGGATAGTTTTA
The DNA here is from genome assembly GCA_037013455.1 of Ceratitis rosa. Lineage (NCBI taxonomy): Eukaryota > Metazoa > Arthropoda > Insecta > Diptera > Tephritidae > Ceratitis > Ceratitis rosa. The sequence goes on from JAWMAG010000360.1 coordinate 10,891, forward strand.
TTAAAACCTGATATAACTCAGTACATTGCATATGGATAGTTTTATGAAAAACTGATATAACTCAGTGCATTGCATATGGATAGTTTTATGAAAAACTGATATAACTCAGTGCATTGCATATGGATAGTTTTATTAAAACCTGATATAACTCAGTGCATTGCATATGGATAGTTTTATTAAAACCTGATATAACTCAGTGCATTGCATATGGATAGTTTTATTAAAACCTGATATAACTCAGTGCATTGCATATGGATAGTTTTATGAAAAACTGATATAACTCAGTGCATTGCATATGGATAGTTTTATTAAAACCTGATATAACGCAGTGCATTGCATATGGATAGTTTTATTAAAACCTGATATAACTCAGTGCATTGCATATGGATAGTTTTATGAAAAACTGATATAACTCAGTGCATTGCATATGGATAGTTTTATTAAAACCTGATATAACTCAGTGCATTGCATATGGATAGTTTTATGAAAAACTGATATAACTCAGTGCATTGCATATGGATAGTTTTATGAAAAACTGATATAACTCAGTGCATTGCATATGGATAGTTTTATTAAAACCTGATATAACGCAGTGCATTGCATATGGATAGTTTTATTAAAACTTTATATAACTCACTGCATTGCATATGGATAGTTTTATTAAAACCTGATATAACCCAGTGCATTGCATATGGATAGTTTTATTAAAACCTGATATAACTCAGTGCATTGCATATGGATAGTTTTATGAAAACCTGATATAACTCAGTGCATTGCATATGGATAGTTTTATTAAAAACTGATATAACTCAGTGCATTGCATATGGATAGTTTTATTAAAACCTGATATAACGCAGTGCATTGCATATGGATAGTTTTATTAAAACCTGATATAACTCAGTGCATTGCATATGGATAGTTTTATTAAAAACTGATATAACTCAGTGCATTGCATATGGATAGTTTTATGAAAAACTGATATAACTCAGTGCATTGCATATGGATAGTTTTATTAAAAACTGATATAACTCAGTGCATTGCATATGGATAGTTTTATTAAAAACTGATATAACGCAGTGCATTGCATTTGGTTAGTCTATTAAAACCTGATATAACTCAGTGCATTGCATATGGATAGTTTTATTAAAACCTGATATAACTCAGTGCATTGCATATGGATAGTTTTATTAAAACCTGATATAACTCAGTGCATTGCATATGGATAGTTTTATTAAAAACTGATATAACGCAGTGCATTGCATTTGGTTAGTTTATTAAAACCTGATATAACTCAGTGCATTGCATATGGATAGTTTTATTAAAACCTGATATAACTCAGTGCACTGCATATGGTTAGTTTTATTAAAAACTGATATAACGCAGTGCATTGCATATGGATAGTTTTATTAAAAACTGATATAACGCAGTGCATTGCATTTGGTTAGTTTATTAAAACCTGATATAACTCAGTGCATGGCATATGGATAGTTTTATTAAAACCTGATATAACTCAGTGCATTGCATATGGATAGTTTTATTAAAACCTGATATAACTCAGTGCATTGCATATGGATAGTTTTATGAAAAACTGATATAACTCAGTGCATTGCATATGGATAGTTTTATGAAAAACTGATATAACTCAGTGCATTGCATATGGATAGTTTTATTAAAAACTGATATAACTCAGGCAATTGCATTTGGTTAGTTTTATTAAAAACTGATATAACTCAGTGCATTGCATATGGATAGTTTTATTAAAACCTGATATAACTCAGTGCATTGCATATGGATAGTTTTATTAAAAACTGATATAACTCAGTGCATTGCATATGGATAGTTTTATGAAAAACTGATATAACTCAGTGCATTGCATATGGATAGTTTTATTAAAACCTGATATAACTCAGTGCATTGCATATGGATAGTTTTATTAAAACCTGATATAACTCAGTGCATTGCATATGGATAGTTTTATGAAAAACTGATATAACTCAGTGCATTGCATATGGATAGTTTTATGAAAAACTGATATAACTCAGTGCATTGCATATGGATAGTTTTATTAAAAACTGATATAACTCAGGCAATTGCATTTGGTTAGTTTTATTAAAAACTGATATAACTCAGTGCATTGCATATGGATAGTTTTATTAAAACCTGATATAACTCAGTGCATTGCATATGGATAGTTTTATTAAAAACTGATATAACTCAGGCAATTGCATTTGGTTAGTTTTATGAAAACCTGATATAACTCAGTGCATTGCATATGGATAGTTTTATTAAAAACTGATATAACTCAGTGCATTGCATATGGATAGTTTTATTAAAACCTGATATAACCCAGTGCATTGCATATGGATAGTTTTATTAAAACCTGATATAACTCAGTGCATTGCATATGGATAGTTTTATTAAAAACTGATATAACCCAGTGCATTGCATATGGATAGTTTTATGAAAACCTGATATAACTCAGTGCATTGCATATGGATAGTTTTATTAAAAACTGATATAACTCAGTGCATTGCATATGGATAGTTTTATTAAAACCTGATATAACTCAGTGCATTGCATATGGATAGTTTTATTAAAAACTGATATAACTCAGTGCATTGCATATGGATAGTTTTATGAAAAACTGATATAACTCAGTGCATTGCATATGGATAGTTTTATTAAAACCTGATATAACGCAGTGCATTGCATATGGATAGTTTTATTAAAACCTGATATAACTCAGTGCATTGCATATGGATAGTTTTATGAAAAACTGATATAACTCAGTGCATTGCATATGGATAGTTTTATGAAAAACTGATAGAACTCAGTGCATTGCATATGGATAGTTTTATTAAAAACGGATATAACTCAGGCAATTGCATTTGGTTAGTTTTATTAAAAACTGATATAACTCAGTGCATTGCATATGGATAGTTTTATTAAAACCTGATATAACTCAGTGCATTGCATATGGATAGTTTTATTAAAAACTGATATAACTCAGTGCATTGCATATGGATAGTTTTATGAAAACCTGATATAACTCAGTGCATTGCATATGGATAGTTTTATTAAAAACTGATATAACTCAGTGCATTGCATATGGATAGTTTTATAAAAACCTCATATAAAACAGTGCATTGCATATGGATAGTTTTATTAAAACCTGATATAACTCAGTGCATTGCATATGGATAGTTTTATTAAAACCTGATATAACTCAGTGCATTGCATATGGATAGTTTTATGAAAAACTGATATAACGCAGTGCATTGCATTTGGTTAGTTTATTAAAACCTGATATAACTCAGTGCATTGCATATGGATAGTTTTATTAAAACCTGATATAACTCAGTGCATTGCATATGGATAGTTTTATTAAAACCTGATATAACTCAGTGCATTGCATATGGATAGTTTTATTAAAACCTGATATAACTCAGTGCATTGCATATGGATAGTTTTATTAAAAACGGATATAACTCAGGCAATTGCATTTGGTTAGTTTTATTAAAAACTGATATAACTCAGTGCATTGCATATGGATAGTTTTATTAAAACCTGATATAACTCAGTGCATTGCATATGGATAGTTTTATTAAAAACTGATATAACTCAGTGCATTGCATATGGATAGTTTTATGAAAACCTGATATAACTCAGTGCATTGCATATGGATAGTTTTATTAAAAAGTGATATAACTCAGTGCATTGCATATGGATAGTTTTATTAAAACCTGATATAACCCAGTGCATTGCATATGGATAGTTTTATTAAAACCTGATATAACTCAGTGCATTGCATATGGATAGTTTTATTAAAACCTGATATAACTCAGTGCATTGCATATGGATAGTTTTATGAAAAACTGATATAACGCAGTGCATTGCATTTGGTTAGTTTATTAAAACCTGATATAACTCAGTGCATTGCATATGGATAGTTTTATTAAAACCTGATATAACTCAGTGCATTGCATATGGATAGTTTTATTAAAAACTGATATAACTCAGTGCATTGCATATGGATAGTTTTATTAAAACCTGATATAACGCAGTGCATTGCATATGGATAGTTTTATTAAAACCTGATATAACTCAGTGCATTGCATATGGATAGTTTTATTAAAAACTGATATAACTCAGTGCATTGCATATGGATAGTTTTATGAAAAACTGATATAACTCAGTGCATTGCATATGGATAGTTTTATTAAAAACTGATATAACTCAGTGCATTGCATATGGATAGTTTTATTAAAAACTGATATAACGCAGTGCATTGCATTTGGTTAGTTTATTAAAACCTGATATAACTCAGTGCATTGCATATGGATAGTTTTATTAAAACTTGATATAACTCAGTGCATTGCATATGGATAGTTTTATTAAAACCTGATATAACGCAGTGCAATGCATATGGATAGTTTTATTAAAAACTGATATAACGCAGTGCATTGCATTTGGTTAGTTTATTAAAACCTGATATAACTCAGTGCATTGCATATGGATAGTTTTATTAAAACCTGATATAACTCAGTGCATTGCATATGGTTAGTTTTATTAAAAACTGATATAACGCAGTGCATTGCATATGGATAGTTTTATTAAAAACAAATATAACGCAGTGCATTGCATTTGGTTAGTTTATTAAAACCTGATATAACTCAGTGCATTGCATATGGATAGTTTTATTAAAACCTGATATAACTCAGTGCATTGCATATGGATAGTTTTATTAAAACCTGATATAACTCAGTGCATTGCGTATGGATAGTTTTATTAAAAACTGATATAACGCAGTGCATTGCATTTGGTTAGTTTATTAAAACCTGATATAACTCAGTGCATTGCATATGGATAGTTTTATTAAAACCTGATATAACTCAGTGCATTGCATATGGATAGTTTTATTAAAACCTGATATAACTCAGTGCATTGCATATGGATAGTTTTATTAAAACCTGATATAACGCAGTGCATTGCATATGGATAGTTTTATTAAAACTTGATATAACTCACTGCATTGCATATGGATAGTTTTATTAAAACCTGATATAACCCAGTGCATTGCATATGGATAGTTTTATTAAAACCTGATATAACTCAGTGCATTGCATATGGATAGTTTTATTAAAACCTGATATAACTCAGTGCATTGCATATGGATAGTTTTATTAAAAACTGATATAACGCAGTGCATTGCATTTGGTTAGTTTTATTAAAAACTGATATAACTCAGTGCATTGCATATGGATAGTTTTATTAAAACCTGATATAACTCAGTGCATTGCATATGGATAGTTTTATGAAAAACTGATATAACTCAGTGCATTGCATATGGATAGTTTTATGAAAAACTGATATAACGCAGTGCATTGCATTTGGTTAGTTTATTAAAACCTGATATAACTCAGTGCATTGCATATGGATAGTTTTATGAAAACCTGATATAACTCAGTGCATTGCATATGGATAGTTTTATTAAAACCTGATATAACTCAGTGCATTGCATATGGATAGTTTTATTAAAACCTGATATAACTCAGTGCATTGCATATGGATAGTTTTATTAAAAACTGATATAACTCAGTGCATTGCATATGGATAGTTTTATGAAAACCTGATATAACTCAGTGCATTGCATATGGATAGTTTTATTAAAAACTGATATAACTCAGTGCATTGCATATGGATAGTTTTATTAAAACCTGATATAACGCAGTGCATTGCATATGGATAGTTTTATTAAAACCTGATATAACTCAGTGCATTGCATATGGATAGTTTTATGAAAAACTGATATAACTCAGTGCATTGCATATGGATAGTTTTATTAAAACCTGATATAACGCAGTGCATTGCATATGGATAGTTTTATTAAAACCTGATATAACGCAGTGCATTGCATATGGATAGTTTTATGAAAAACTGATATAACTCAGTGCATTGCATATGGATAGTTTTATTAAAACCTGATATGACGCAGTGCATTGCATATGGATAGTTTTATTAAAACCTGATATAACTCAGTGCATTGCATATGGATATTTTTATTAAAACCTGATATAACTCAGTGCATTGCATATGGATAGTTTTATTAAAACCTGATATAACGCAGTGCATTGCATATGGATAGTTTTATTAAAACCTGATATAACGCAGTGCATTGCATATGGATAGTTTTATGAAAAACTGATATAACTCAGTGCATTGCATATGGATAGTTTTATTAAAACCTGATATAACTCAGTGCATTGCATATGGATAGTTTTATTAAAACCTGATATAACGCAGTGCATTGCATATGGATAGTTTTATTAAAACCTGATATAACTCAGTGCATTGCATATGGATAGTTTTATTAAAACCTGATATAACTCAGTGCATTGCATATGGATAGTTTTATTAAAACCTGATATAACGCAGTGCATTGCATATGGATAGTTTTATTAAAACCTGATATAACGCAGTGCATTGCATATGGATAGTTTTATGAAAACCTGATATAACTCAGTGCATTGCATATGGATAGTTTTATTAAAACCTGATATAACTCAGTGCATTGCATATGGATAGTTTTATTAAAACCTGATATAACGCAGTGCATTGCATATGGATAGTTTTATTAAAACCTGATATAACTCAGTGCATTGCATATGGATAGTTTTATGAAAAACTGATATAACTCAGTGCATTGCATATGGATAGTTTTATGAAAAACTGATATAACTCAGTGCATTGCATATGGATAGTTTTATTAAAACCTGATATAACGCAGTGCATTGCATATGGATATTTTTATTAAAACCTGATATAACTCAGTGCATTGCATATGGATAGTTTTATTAAAACCTGATATAACGCAGTGCATTGCATATGGATAGTTTTATTAAAACCTGATATAACGCAGTGCATTGCATATGGATAGTTTTATGAAAAACTGATATAACTCAGTGCATTGCATATGGATAGTTTTATTAAAACCTGATATAACTCAGTGCATTGCATATGGATAGTTTTATTAAAACCTGATATAACGCAGTGCATTGCATATGGATAGTTTTATTAAAACCTGATATAACTCAGTGCATTGCATATGGATAGTTTTATTAAAACCTGATATAACTCAGTGCATTGCATATGGATAGTTTTATTAAAACCTGATATAACGCAGTGCATTGCATATGGATAGTTTTATTAAAACCTGATATAACGCAGTGCATTGCATATGGATAGTTTTATGAAAACCTGATATAACTCAGTGCATTGCATATGGATAGTTTTATTAAAACCTGATATAACTCAGTGCATTGCATATGGATAGTTTTATTAAAACCTGATATAACGCAGTGCATTGCATATGGATAGTTTTATTAAAACCTGATATAACTCAGTGCATTGCATATGGATAGTTTTATGAAAAACTGATATAACTCAGTGCATTGCATATGGATAGTTTTATTAAAACCTGATATAACGCAGTGCATTGCATATGGATAGTTTTATTAAAACCTGATATAACTCAGTGCATTGCATATGGATAGTTTTATGAAAAACTGATATAACTCAGTGCATTGCATATGGATAGTTTTATGAAAAACTGATATAACTCAGTGCATTGCATATGGATAGTTTTATTAAAACCTGATATAACGCAGTGCATTGCATATGGATAGTTTTATGAAAACCTGATATAACTCAGTGCATTGCATATGGATAGTTTTATTAAAACCTGATAAAACTCAGTGCATTGCATATGGATAGTTTTATTAAAACCTGATATAACGCAGTGCATTGCATATGGATAGTTTTATTAAAACCTGATATAACTCAGTGCATTGCATATGGATAGTTTTATGAAAAACTGATATAACTCAGTGCATTGCATATGGATAGTTTTATTAAAACCTGATATAACGCAGTGCATTGCATATGGATAGTTTTATTAAAACCTGATATAACTCAGTGCATTGCATATGGATAGTTTTATGAAAAACTGATATAACTCAGTGCATTGCATATGGATAGTTTTATGAAAAACTGATATAACTCAGTGCATTGCATATGGATAGTTTTATTAAAACCTGATATAACGCAGTGCATTGCATATGGATAGTTTTATTAAAACCTGATATAACTCAGTGCATTGCATATGGATAGTTTTATTAAAACCTGATATAACTCAGTGCATTGCATATGGATAGTTTTATGAAAAACTGATATAACTCAGTGCATTGCATATGGATAGTTTTATTAAAACCTGATATAACGCAGTGCATTGCATATGGATAGTTTTATTAAAACCTGATATAACTCAGTGCATTGCATATGGATAGTTTTATGAAAAACTGATATAACTCAGTGCATTGCATATGGATAGTTTTATTAAAACCTGATATAACTCAGTGCATTGCAGATGGATAGTTTTATGAAAAACTGATATAACTCAGTGCATTGCATATGGATAGTTTTATGAAAAACTGATATAACTCAGTGCATTGCATATGGATAGTTTTATTAAAAACTGATATAACTCAGTGCATTGCATTTGGTTAGTTTTATTAAAACCTGATATAACGCAGTGCATTGCATATGGATAGTTTTATTAAAACCTGATATAACTCAGTGCATTGCATATGGATAGTTTTATTAAAACTTGATATAACTCAGTGCATTGCATATGGATAGTTTTATTAAAACCTGATATAACGCAGTGCATTGCATATGGATAATTTTATTAAAACCTGATATAACGCAGTGCATTGCTTATGGATAGTTTTATGAAAAACTGATATAACTCAGTGCATTGCATATGGATAGTTTTATTAAAACCTGATATAACTCAGTGCATTGCATATGGATAGTTTTATTAAAACCTGATATAACGCAGTGCATTGCATATGGATAGTTTTATTAAAACCTGATATAACTCAGTGCATTGCATATGGATAGTTTTATTAAAACCTGATATAACTCAGTGCATTGCATATGGATAGTTTTATTAAAACCTGATATAACGCAGTGCATTGCATATGGATAGTTTTATTAAAACCTGATATAACGCAGTGCATTGCATATGGATAGTTTTATGAAAACCTGATATAACTCAGTGCATTGCATATGGATAGTTTTATTAAAACCTGATATAACGCAGTGCGTTGCATATGGATAGTTTTATTAAAACCTGATATAACTCAGTGCATTGCATATGGATAGTTTTATTAAAACCTGATATAACTCAGTGCATTGCATATGGATAGTTTTATTAAAACCTGATATAACTCAGTGCATTGCATATGGATAGTTTTATTAAAACCTGATATAACGCAGTGCATTGCATATGGATAGTTTTATGAAAAACTGATATAACTCAGTGCATTGCATATGGATAGTTTTATTAAAACCTGATATAACGCAGTGCATTGCATATGGATAGTTTTATTAAAACCTGATATAACTCAGTGCATTGCATATGGATAGTTTTATTAAAACCTGATATAACGCAGTGCATTGCATATGGATAGTTTTATTAAAACCTGATATAACTCAGTGCATTGCATATGGATAGTTTTATGAAAAACTGATATAACTCAGTGCATTGCATATGGATAGTTTTATGAAAAACTGATATAACTCAGTGCATTGCATATGGATAGTTTTATTAAAACCTGATATAACGCAGTGCATTGCATATGGATAGTTTTATTAAAACCTGATATAACTCAGTGCATTGCATATGGATAGTTTTATTAAAACCTGATATAACTCAGTGCATTGCATATGGATAGTTTTATTAAAACCTGATATAACTCAGTGCATTGCATATGGATAGTTTTATTAAAAACTGATATAACTCAGTGCATTGCATATGGTTAGTTTTATTAAAAACTGATATAACTCAGTGCATTGCATATGGATAGTTTTATTAAAACCTGATATAACTCAGTGCATTGCATATGGATAGTTTTATTAAAAACTGATATAACGCAGTGCATTGCATTTGGTTAGTTTATTAAAACCTGATATAACTCAGTGCCTTGCATATGGATAGTTTTATTAAAACCTGATATAACTCAGTGCATTGCATATGGATAGTTTTATTAAAACCTGATATAACTCAGTGCATTGCATATGGATAGTTTTATTAAAACCTGATATAACTCAGTGCATTGCATATGGATAGTTTTATTAAAAACTGATATAACTCAGTGCATTGCATATGGATAGTTTTATTAAAAACTGATATAACTCAGTGCATTGCATATGGATAGTTTTATTAAAACCTGATATAACTCAGTGCATTGCATATGGATAGTTTTATTAAAAACTGATATAACGCAGTGCATTGCATTTGGTTAGTTTATTAAAACCTGATATAACTCAGTGCCTTGCATATGGATAGTTTTATTAAAACCTGATATAACTCAGTGCATTGCATATGGATAGTTTTATTAAAACCTGATATAACTCAGTGCATTGCATATGGATAGTTTTATTAAAAACTGATATAACGCAGTGCATTGCATTTGGTTAGTTTATTAAAACCTGATATAACTCAGTGCATTGCATATGGATAGTTTTATTAAAACCTGATATAACTCAGTGCATTGCATATGGTTAGTTTTATTAAAAACTGATATAACGCAGTGCATTGCATATGGATAGTTTTATTAAAACCTGATATAACTCAGTGCATTGCATATGGATAGTTTTATTAAAACCTGATATAACTCAGTGCATTGCATATGGATAGTTTTATTAAAAACTGATATAACTCAGTGCATTGCATATGGATAGTTTTATTAAAACCTGATATAACTCAGTGCATTGCATATGGTTAGTTTTATTAAAAACTGATATAACGCAGTGCATTGCATATGGATAGTTTTATTAAAACCTGATATAACTCAGTGCATTGCATATGGATAGTTTTATTAAAACCTGATATAACTCAGTGCATTGCATATGGATAGTTTTATTAAAACCTGATATAACTCAGTGCATTGCATATGGATAGTTTTATTAAAACCTGATATAACTCAGTGCATTGCATATGGATAGTTTTATTAAAAACTGATATAACTCAGTGCATTGCATATGGATAGTTTTATTAAAACCTGATATAACTCAGTGCATTGCATATGGTTAGTTTTATTAAAAACTGATATAACGCAGTGCATTGCATATGGATAGTTTTATTAAAACCTGATATAACTCAGTGCATTGCATATGGATAGTTTTATTAAAACCTGATATAACTCAGTGCATTGCATATGGATAGTTTTATTAAAAACTGATATAACTCAGTGCATTGCATATGGATAGTTTTATTAAAAACTGATATAACTCAGTGCATTGCATATGGATAGTTTTATTAAAGCCTGATATAACTCAGTGCATTGCATATGGATAGTTTTATTAAAAACTGATATACCGCAGTGCATTGCATTTGGTTAGCTTATTAAAACCTGATATAACTCAGTGCCTTGCATATGGATAGTTTTATTAAAACCTGATATAACTCAGTGCATTGCATATGGATAGTTTTATTAAAACCTGATATAACTCAGTGCATTGCATATGGATAGTTTTATTAAAACCTGATATAACTCAGTGCATTGCATATGGATAGTTTTATTAAAAATTGATATAACGCAGTGCATTGCATTTGGTTAGTTTATTAAAACCTGATATAACTCAGTGTCTTGCATATGGATAGTTTTAGTAAAACCTGATATAACTCAGTGCATTGCATATGGATAGTTTTATTAAAACCTGATATAACTCAGTGCATTGCATATGGATAGTTTTATTAAAACCTGATATAACTCAGTGCATTGCATATGGATAGTTTTATTAAAAATTGATATAACGCAGTGCATTGCATATGGATAGTTTTATTAAAAACTGATATAACGCAGTGCATTGCATATGGATAGTTTTATTAAAACCTGATATAACTCAGTGCATTGCATATGGATAGTTTTATTAAAAATTGATATAACTCAGTGCATTGCATATGGATAGTTTTATTAAAAATTGATATAACTCAGTGCATTGCATATGGATAGTTTTATTAAAAATTGATATAACGCAGTGCATTGCATATGGTTAGTTTTATTAAAAATTGATATAACGCAGTGCATTGCATATGGATAGTTTTATTAAAACCTGATATAACTCAGTGCATTGAATATGGATAGTTTTATTAAAAATTGATATAACGCAGTGCATTGCATATGGTTAGTTTTATTAAAAACTGATATAACGCAGTGCATTGCATATGGATAGTTTTATTAAAACCTGATATAACTCAGTGCATTGCATATGGATAGTTTTATTAAAAATTGATATAACTCAGTGCATTGCATATGGATAGTTTTATTAAAAATTGATATAACTCAGTGCATTGCATATGGATAGTTTTATTAAAACCTGATATAACTCAGTGCCTTGCATATGGATAGTTTTAGTAAAACCTGATATAACTCAGTGCATTGCATATGGATAGTTTTATTAAAACCTGATATAACTCAGTGCATTGCATATGGATAGTTTTATTAAAACCTGATATAACTCAGTGCATTGCATATGGATAGTTTTATTAAAAATTGATATAACGCAGTGCATTGCATTTGGTTAGTTTATTAAAACCTGATATAACTCAGTGCATTGCATATGGATAGTTTTATTAAAAATTGATATAACTCAGTGCATTGCATATGGATAGTTTTATTAAAAATTGATATAACTCAGTGCATTGCATATGGATAGTTTTATTAAAAATTGATATAACGCAGTGCATTGCATATGGATAGTTTTATTAAAACCTGATATAACTCAGTGCATTGCATATGGATAGTTTTATTAAAAATTGATATAACTCAGTGCATTGCATATGGATAGTTTTATTAAAAATTGATATAACTCAGTGCATTGCATATGGATAGTTTTATTAAAACCTGATATAACTCAGTGCATTGCATATGGATAGTTTTATTAAAAATTGATATAACTCAGTGCATTGCATATGGATAGTTTTATTAAAAATTGATATAACGCAGTGCATTGCATATGGTTAGTTTTATTAAAAATTGATATAACGCAGTGCATTGCATATGGATAGTTTTATTAAAACCTGATATAACTCAGTGCATTGCATATGGATAGTTTTATTAAAAATTGATATAACTCAGTGCATTGCATATGGATAGTTTTATTAAAAATTGATATAACTCAGTGCATTGCATATGGATAGTTTTATTAAAAATTGATATAACGCAGTGCATTGCATATGGATAGTTTTATTAAAAACTGATATAACTCAGTGCATTGCATATGGATAGTTTTATTAAAAATTGATATAACTCAGTGCATTGCATATGGATAGTTTTATTAAAAATTGATATAACGCAGTGCATTGCATATGGATAGTTTTATTAAAACCTGATATAACTCAGTGCATTGCATATGGATAGTTTTATTAAAAATTGATATAACTCAGTGCATTGCATATGGATAGTTTTATTAAAAATTGATATAACTCAGTGCATTGCATATGGATAGTTTTATTAAAAATTGATATAACTCAGTGCATTGCATATGGATAGTTTTATTAAAAATTGATATAACTCAGTGCATTGCATATGGATAGTTTTATTAAAAATTGATATAACGCAGTGCATTGCATATGGATAGTTTTATTAAAACCTGATATAACTCAGTGCATTGCATATGGATAGTTTTATTAAAAATTGATATAACTCAGTGCATTGCATATGGATAGTTTTATTAAAAATTGATATAACTCAGTGCATTGCATATGGATAGTTTTATTAAAAATTGATATAACGCAGTGCATTGCATATGGTTAGTTTTATTAAAAATTGATATAACGCAGTGCATTGCATATGGATAGTTTTATTAAAACCTGATATAACTCAGTGCATTGCATATGGATAGTTTTATTAAAAATTGATATAACGCAGTGCATTGCATATGGTTAGTTTTATTAAAAACTGATATAACGCAGTGCATTGCATATGGATAGTTTTATTAAAACCTGATATAACTCAGTGCATTGCATATGGATAGTTTTATTAAAAATTGATATAACTCAGTGCATTGCATATGGATAGTTTTATTAAAAATTGATATAACTCAGTGCATTGCATATGGATAGTTTTATTAAAACCTGATATAACTCAGTGCCTTGCATATGGATAGTTTTAGTAAAACCTGATATAACTCAGTGCATTGCATATGGATAGTTTTATTAAAACCTGATATAACTCAGTGCATTGCATATGGATAGTTTTATTAAAACCTGATATAACTCAGTGCATTGCATATGGATAGTTTTATTAAAAATTGATATAACGCAGTGCATTGCATTTGGTTAGTTTATTAAAACCTGATATAACTCAGTGCCTTGCATATGGATAGTTTTAGTAAAACCTGATATAACTCAGTGCATTGCATATGGATAGTTTTATTAAAACCTGATATAACTCAGTGCATTGCATATGGATAGTTTTATTAAAAACTGATATAACTCAGTGCATTGCATATGGATAGTTTTATTAAAAACTGATATAACTCAGTGCATTGCATATGGATAGTTTTATTAAAAACTGATATAACTCAGTGCATTGCATATGGATAGTTTTATTAAAAACTGATATAACTCAGTGCATTGCATATGGATAGTTTTATTAAAACCTGATATAACTCAGTGCATTGCATATGGATAGTTTTATTAAAAACTGATATAACTCAGTGCATTGCATTTGGTTAGTTTATTAAAACCTGATATAACTCAGTGCCTTGCATATGGATAGTTTTAGTAAAACCTGATATAACTCAGTGCATTGCATATGGATAGTTTTATTAAAACCTGATATAACTCAGTGCATTGCATATGGATAGTTTTATTAAAAACTGATATAACGCAGTGCATTGCATTTGGTTAGTTTATTAAAACCTGATATAACTCAGTGCATTGCATATGGATAGTTTTATTAAAACCTGATATAACTCAGTGCATTGCATATGGTTAGTTTTATTAAAAACTGATATAACGCAGTGCATTGCATATGGATAGTTTTATTAAAAACTGATATAACGCAGTGCATTGCATTTGGTTAGTTTATTAAAACCTGATATAACTCAGTGCATTGCATATGGATAGTTTTATTAAAACCTGATATAACTCAGTGCATTGCATATGGATAGTTTTATTAAAACCTGATATAACTCAGTGCATTGCATATGGATAGTTTTATTAAAAACTGATATAACGCAGTGCATTGCATTTGGTTAGTTTATTAAAACCTGATATAACTCAGTGCATTGCATATGGATAGTTTTATTAAAACCTGATATAACTCAGTGCATTGCATATGGATAGTTTTATTAAAACCTGATATAACTCAGTGCATTGCATATGGATAGTTTTATTAAAAACTGATATAACGCAGTGCATTGCATTTGGTTAGTTTTATTAAAAACTGATGTAACTCAGTGCATTGCATATGGATAGTTTTATTAAAACCTGATATAACTCAGTGCATTGCATATGGATAGTTTTATTAAAACCTGATATAACTCAGTGCATTGCATATGGATAGTTTTATTAAAACCTGATATAACTCAGTGCATTGCATATGGATAGTTTTATTAAAAACTGATATAACTCAGTGCATTGCATATGGATAGTTTTACGAAAAACTGATATAACTCAGTGCATTGCATATGGATAGTTTTATTAAAAACTGATATAACTCAGGCAATTGCATTTGGTTAGTTTTATTAAAAACTGATATAACTCAGTGCATTGCATATGGATAGTTTTATTAAAACCTGATATAACTCAGTGCATTGCATATGGATAGTTTTATTAAAAACTGATATAACTCAGTGCATTGCATATGGATAGTTTTATTAAAAACTGATATAACTCAGTGCATTGCATATGGATAGTTTTATTAAAACCTGATATAACTCAGTGCATTGCATATGGATAGTTTTATTAAAAACTGATATAACGCAGTGCATTGCATTTGGTTAGTTTATTAAAACCTGATATAACTCAGTGCCTTGCATATGGATAGTTTTATTAAAACCTGATATAACTCAGTGCATTGCATATGGATAGTTTTATTAAAACCTGATATAACTCAGTGCATTGCATATGGATAGTTTTATTAAAACCTGATATAACTCAGTGCATTGCATATGGATAGTTTTATTAAAAACTGATATAACTCAGTGCATTGCATATGGATAGTTTTATTAAAAACTGATATAACTCAGTGCATTGCATATGGATAGTTTTATTAAAACCTGATATAACTCAGTGCATTGCATATGGATAGTTTTATTAAAAACTGATATAACGCAGTGCATTGCATTTGGTTAGTTTATTAAAACCTGATATAACTCAGTGCCTTGCATATGGATAGTTTTATTAAAACCTGATATAACTCAGTGCATTGCATATGGATAGTTTTATTAAAACCTGATATAACTCAGTGCATTGCATATGGATAGTTTTATTAAAAACTGATATAACGCAGTGCATTGCATTTGGTTAGTTTATTAAAACCTGATATAACTCAGTGCATTGCATATGGATAGTTTTATTAAAACCTGATATAACTCAGTGCATTGCATATGGATAGTTTTATTAAAACCTGATATAACTCAGTGCATTGCATATGGATAGTTTTATTAAAAACTGATATAACACAGTGCATTGCATTTGGTTAGTTTATTAAAACCTGATATAACTCAGTGCATTGCATATGGATAGTTTTATTAAAACCTGATATAACTCAGTGCATTGCATATGGATAGTTTTATTAAAACCTGATATAACTCAGTGCATTGCATATGGATAGTTTTATTAAAACCTGATATAACTCAGTGCATTGCATATGGATAGTTTTATTAAAACCTGATATAACTCAGTGCATTGCATATGGATAGTTTTATTAAAAACTGATATAACTCAGGCAATTGCATTTGGTTAGGTTTATTAAAAACTGATATAACGCAGTGCATTGCATATGGATAGTTTTATTAAAAACTGATATAACGCAGTGCATTGCTAATGGATAGTTTTATTAAAAACTGATATAACGCAGTGCATTGCATATGGATAGTTTTATTAAAAACTGATATAACGCAGTGCATTGCATTTGGTTAGTTTATTAAAACCTGATATAACTCAGTGCATTGCATATGGATAGTTTTATTAAAACCTGATATAACTCAGTGCATTGCATATGGATAGTTTTATTAAAACCTGATATAACTCAGTGCATTGCATATGGATAGTTTTATTAAAAACTGATATAACGCAGTGCATTGCATATGGATAGTTTTATTAAAAACTGATATAACGCAGTGCATTGCATATGGATAGTTTTATTAAAAACTGATATAACGCAGTGCATTGCATATGGATAGTTTTATTAAAAACTGATATAACGCAGTGCATTGCATATGGATAGTTTTATTAAAAACTGATATAACTCAGTGCATTGCATATGGATAATTTTATTAAAACCTGATATAACTCAGTGCATTGCATATGGATAGTTTTATTAAAAACTGATATAACTCAGTGCATTGCATATGGATAGTTTTATTAAAACCTGATATAACTCAGTGCATTGCATATGGATAGTTTTATTAAAAACTGATATAACTCAGTGCATTGCATATGGATAGTTTTATTAAAACCTGATATAACTCAGTGCATTGCATATGGATAGTTTTATTAAAAACTGATATAACGCAGTGCATTGCATATGGATAGTTTTATTAAAAACTGATATAACGCAGTGCATTGCATATGGATAGTTTTATTAAAAACTGATATAACGCAGTGCATTGCATTTGGTTAGTTTATTAAAACCTGATATAACTCAGTGCATTGCATATGGATAGTTTTATTAAAACCTGATATAACTCAGTGCATTGCATATGGATAGTTTTATTAAAACCTGATATAACTCAGTGCATTGCATATGGATAGTTTTATTAAAACCTGATATAACTCAGTGCATTGCATATGGATAGTTTTATTAAAACCTGATATAACTCAGTGCATTGCATATGGATAGTTTTATTAAAAACTGATATAACTCAGGCAATTGCATTTGGTTAGGTTTATTAAAAACTGATATAACGCAGTGCATTGCATATGGATAGTTTTATTAAAAACTGATATAACGCAGTGCATTGCATTTGGTTAGTTTATTAAAACCTGATATAACTCAGTGCATTGCATATGGATAGTTTTATTAAAACCTGATATAACTCAGTGCATTGCATATGGATAGTTTTATTAAAACCTGATATAACTCAGTGCATTGCATATGGATAGTTTTATTAAAAACTGATATAACTCAGTGCATTGCATATGGATAGTTTTATTAAAACCTGATATAACTCAGTGCATTGCATATGGATAGTTTTATTAAAAACTGATATAACTCAGTGCATTGCATATGGATAGTTTTATTAAAAACTGATATAACTCAGTGCATTGCATATGGATAGTTTTATTAAAACCTGATATAACCCAGTGCATTGCATATGGATAGTTTTATTAAAACCTGATATAACTCAGTGCATTGCATATGGATAGTTTTATTAAAACCTGATATAACTCAGTGCATTGCATATGGATAGTTTTATGAAAAACTGATATAACGCAGTGCATTGCATTTGGTTAGTTTATTAAAACCTGATATAACTCAGTGCATTGCATATGGATAGTTTTATTAAAACCTGATATAACTCAGTGCATTGCATATGGATAGTTTTATTAAAACCTGATATAACTCAGTGCATTGCATATGGATAGTTTTATTAAAACCTGATATAACTCAGTGCATTGCATATGGATAGTTTTATGAAAACCTGATATAACTCAGTGCATTGCATATGGATAGTTTTATTAAAAACTGATATAACTCAGTGCATTGCATATGGATAGTTTTATTAAAACCTGATATAACGCAGGGCATTGCATATGGATAGTTTTATTAAAACCTGATATAACTCAGTGCATTGCATATGGATAGTTTTATTAAAAACTGATATAACTCAGTGCATTGCATATGGATAGTTTTATGAAAAACTGATATAACTCAGTGCATTGCATATGGATAGTTTTATTAAAAACTGATATAACGCAGTGCATTGCATTTGGCTAGTTTATTAAAACCTGATATAACTCAGTGCATTGCATATGGATAGTTTTATTAAAAACTGATATAACTCAGTGCATTGCATATGGATAGTTTTATGAAAAACTGATATAACTCAGTGCATTGCATATGGATAGTTTTATTAAAACCTGATATAACGCAGTGCATTGCATATGGATAGTTTTATTAAAACCTGATATAACTCAGTGCATTGCATATGGATAGTTTTATTAAAAACTGATATAACTCAGTGCATTGCATATGGATAGTTTTATGAAAAACTGATATAACTCAGTGCATTGCATATGGATAGTTTTATTAAAAACTGATATAACGCAGTGCATTGCATTTGGTTAGTTTATTAAAACCTGATATAACTCAGTGCATTGCATATGGATAGTTTTATTAAAAACTGATATAACTCAGTGCATTGCATATGGATAGTTTTATTAAAACCTGATATAACGCAGTGCATTGCATATGGATAGTTTTATTAAAACCTGATATAACTCAGTGCATTGCATATGGATAGTTTTATTAAAAACTGATATAACTCAGTGCATTGCATATGGATAGTTTTATGAAAAACTGATATAACTCAGTGCATTGCATATGGATAGTTTTATTAAAAACTGATATAACGCAGTGCATTGCATTTGGTTAGTTTATTAAAACCTGATATAACTCAGTGCATTGCATATGGATAGTTTTATTAAAAACTGATATAACTCAGTGCATTGCATATGGATAGTTTTATTAAAAACTGATATAACTCAGTGCATTGCATATGGATAGTTTTATTAAAACCTGCTATAACGCAGTGCATTGCATATGGATAGTTTTATTAAAACCTGATATAACTCAGTGCATTGCATATGGATAGTTTTATTAAAAACTGATATAACTCAGTGCATTGCATATGGATAGTTTTATGAAAAACTGATATAACTCAGTGCATTGCATATGGATAGTTTTATTAAAAACTGATATAACGCAGTGCATTGCATATGGATAGTTTTATTAAAAACTGATATAACTCAGTGCATTGCATATGGATAGTTTTATTAAAAACTGATATAACTCAGTGCATTGCATATGGATAGTTTTATTAAAAACTGATATAACTCAGTGCATTGCATATGGATAGTTTTATTAAAAACTGATATAACTCAGTGCATTGCATATGGATAGTTTTATGAAAAACTGATATAACTCAGTGCATTGCATATGGATAGTTTTATTAAAAACTGATATAACTCAGTGCATTGCATATGGATAGTTTTATGAAAAACTGATATAACTCAGTGCATTGCATATGGATAGTTTTATTAAAAACTGATATAACGCAGTGCATTGCATATGGATAGTTTTATGAAAAACTGATATAACTCAGTGCATTGCATATGGATAGTTTTATTTAAAACTGATATAACTCAGTGCATTGCATATGGATAGTTTTATAAAAAACTGATATAACTCAGTGCATTGCATATGGATAGTTTTATTAAAAACTGATATAACTCAGTGCATTGCATATGGATAGTTTTATGAAAAACTGATATAACTCAGTGCATTGCATATGGATAGTTTTATGAAAAACTGATATAACTCAGTGCATTGCATATGGATAGTTTTATGAAAAACTGATATAACTCAGTGCATTGCATATGGATAGTTTTATGAAAAACTGATATAACTCAGTGCATTGCATATGGATAGTTTTATTAAAAACTGATATAACTCAGTGCATTGCATATGGATAGTTTTATGAAAAACTGATATAACTCAGTGCATTGCATATGGATAGTTTTATGAAAAACTGATATAACTCAGTGCATTGCATGTGGATAGTTTTATTAAAAACTGATATAACTCAGTGCATTGCATATGGATAGTTTTATGAAAAACTGATATAACTCAGTGCATTGCATATGGATAGTTTTATGAAAAACTGATATAACTCAGTGCATTGCATATGGATAGTTTTATTAAAAACTGATATAACGCAGTGCATTGCATATGGATAGTTTTATGAAAAACTGATATAACTCAGTGCATTGCATATGGATAGTTTTATTAAAAACTGATATAACTCAGTGCATTGCATATGGATAGTTTTATGAAAAACTGATATAACTCAGTGCATTGCATATGGATAGTTTTATGAAAAACTGATATAACTCAGTGCATTGCATATGGATAGTTTTATTAAAAACTGATATAACTCAGTGCATTGCATATGGATAGTTTTATGAAAAACTGATATAACTCAGTGCATTGCATATGGATAGTTTTCTTAAAAACTGATATAACTCAGTGCATTGCATATGGATAGTTTTATGAAAAACTGATATAACTCAGTGCATTGCATATGGATAGTTTTATTAAAAACTGATATAACGCAGTGCATTGCATATGGATAGTTTTATTAAAAACTGATATAACTCAGTGCATTGCATATGGATAGTTTTATTAAAAACTGATATAACTCAGTGCATTGCATATGGATAGTTTTATTAAAAACTGATATAACGCAGTGCATTGCATATGGATAGTTTTATTAAAAACTGATATAACTCAGTGCATTGCATATGGATAGTTTTATTAAAAACTGATATAACTCAGTGCATTGCATATGGATAGTTTTATTAAAAACTGATATAACTCAGTGCATTGCATATGGATAGTTTTATGAAAAACTGATATAACTCAGTGCATTGCATATGGATAGTTTTATTAAAAACTGATATAACGCAGTGCATTGCATATGGATAGTTTTATTAAAAACTGATATAACTCAGTGCAGTGCATATGGATAGTTTTATTAAAAACTGATATAACTCAGTGCATTGCATATGAAAAACTGATATAACTCAGTGCATTGCATATGGATAGTTTTATTAAAAACTGATATAACGCAGTGCATTGCATTTGGTTAGTTTATTAAAACCTGATATAACTCAGTGCATTGCATATGGATAGTTTTATTAAAAACTGATATAACTCAGTGCATTGCATATGGATAGTTTTATTAAAAACTGATATAACTCAGTGCATTGCATATGGATAGTTTTATTAAAACCTGATATAACGCAGTGCATTGCATATGGATAGTTTTATTAAAACCTGATATAACTCAGTGCATTGCATATGGATAGTTTTATGAAAAACTGATATAACTCAGTGCATTGCATATGGATAGTTTTATTAAAAACTGATATAACGCAGTGCATTGCATTTGGTTAGTTTATTAAAACCTGATATAACTCAGTGCATTGCATATGGATAGTTTTATGAAAAACTGATATAACGCAGTGCATTGCATATGGATAGTTTTATTAAAACCTGATATAACTCAGTGCATTGCATATGGATAGTTTTATTAAAACTGATATAACTCAGTGCATTGCATATGGATAGTTTTATGAAAAACTGATATAACTCAGTGCATTGCATATGGATAGTTTTATTAAAAACTGATATAACTCAGTGCATTGCATATGGATAGTTTTATTAAAAACTGATATAACTCAGTGCATTGCATATGGATAGTTTTATGAAAAACTGATATAACTCAGTGCATTGCATATGGATAGTTTTATTAAAACCTGATATAACGCAGTGCATTGCATATGGATAGTTTTATTAAAAACTGATATAACTCAGTGCATTGCATATGGATAGTTTTATTAAAAACTGATATAACTCAGTGCATTGCATATGAAAAACTGATATAACTCAGTGCATTGCATATGGATAGTTTTATTAAAAACTGATATAACGCAGTGCATTGCAATTTGGTTAGTTTATTAAAACCTGATATAACTCAGTGCATTGCATATGGATAGTTTTATTAAAAACTGATATAACTCAGTGCATTGCATATGGATAGTTTTATTAAAAACTGATATAACTCAGTGCATTGCATATGGATAGTTTTATTAAAACCTGATATAACGCAGTGCATTGCATATGGATAGTTTTATTAAAACCTGATATAACTCAGTGCATTGCATATGGATAGTTTTATGAAAAACTGATATAACTCAGTGCATTGCATATGGATAGTTTTATTAAAAACTGATATAACGCAGTGCATTGCATTTGGTTAGTTTATTAAAACCTGATATAACTCAGTGCATTGCATATGGATAGTTTTATTAAAAACTGATATAACGCAGTGCATTGCATTTGGTTAGTTTATTAAAACCTGATATAACTCAGTGCATTGCATATGGATAGTTTTATTAAAACCTGATATAACTCAGTGCATTGCATATGGATAGTTTTATTAAAAACTGATATAACGCAGTGCATTGCATTTGGTTAGTTTATTAAAACCTGATATAACTCAGTGCATTGCATATGGATAGTTTTATTAAAAACTGATATAACGCAGTGCATTGCATTTGGTTAGTTTATTAAAACCTGATATAACTCAGTGCATTGCATATGGATAGTTTTATTAAAACCTGATATAACTCAGTGCATTGCATATGGTTAGTTTTATTAAAAACTGATATAACGCAGTGCATTGCATATGGATAGTTTTATTAAAAACTGATATAACGCAGTGCATTGCATTTGGTTAGTTTATTAAAACCTGATATAACTCAGTGCATTGCATATGGATAGTTTTATTAAAACCTGATATAACTCAGTGCATTGCATATGGATAGTTTTATTAAAACCTGATATAACTCAGTGCATTGCATATGGATAGTTTTATTAAAAACTGATATAACGCAGTGCATTGCATTTGGTTAGTTTATTAAAACCTGATATAACTCAGTGCATTGCATATGGATAGTTTTATTAAAACCTGATATAACTCAGTGCATTGCATATGGATAGTTTTATTAAAACCTGATATAACTCAGTGCATTGCATATGGATAGTTTTATTAAAAACTGATATAACGCAGTGCATTGCATTTGGTTAGTTTATTAAAACCTGATATAACTCAGTGCATTGCATATGGATAGTTTTATTAAAAACTGATATAACGCAGTGCATTGCATTTGGATAGTTTATTAAAACCTGATATAACTCAGTGCATTGCATATGGATAGTTTTATTAAAACCTGATATAACTCAGTGCATTGCATATGGTTAGTTTTATTAAAAACTGATATAACGCAGTGCATTGCATATGGATAGTTTTATTAAAAACTGATATAACGCAGTGCATTGCATTTGGTTAGTTTATTAAAACCTGATATAACTCAGTGCATTGCATATGGATAGTTTTATTAAAACCTGATATAACTCAGTGCATTGCATATGGATAGTTTTATTAAAACCTGATATAACTCAGTGCATTGCATATGGATAGTTTTATTAAAAACTGATATAACGCAGTGCATTGCATTTGGTAGTTTATTAAAACCTGATATAACTCAGTGCATTGCATATGGATAGTTTTATTAAAACCTGATATAACTCAGTGCATTGCATATGGATAGTTTTATTAAAACCTGATATAACTCAGTGCATTGCATATGGATAGTTTTATTAAAAACTGATATAACGCAGTGCATTGCAATTTGGTTAGTTTATTAACACCTGATATAACTCAGTGCATTGCATATGGATAGTTTTATTAAAACTGATATAACTCAGTGCATTGCATATGGATAGTTTTATTAAAACCTGATATAACTCAGTGCATTGCATATGGATAGTTTTATTAAAACTGATATAACGCAGTGCATTGCATATGGATAGTTTATTAAAACCTGATATAACTCAGTGCATTGCATATGGATAGTTTTATTAAAAACTGATATAACTCAGTGCATTGCATATGGATAGTTTTATTAAAACCTGATATAACTCAGTGCATTGCATATGGATAGTTTTATTAAAACCTGATATAACTCAGTGCATTGCATATGGATAGTTTTATTAAAACTGATATAACTCAGTGCATTGCATATGGATAGTTTTATTAAAACCTGATATAACTCAGTGCATTGCATATGGATAGTTTTATTAAAACTGATATAACTCAGTGCATTGCATATGGATAGTTTTATTAAAACCTGATATAACTCAGTGCATTGCATATGGATAGTTTTATTAAAACTGATATAACTCAGTGCATTGCATATGGATAGTTTTATTAAAACCTGATATAACTCAGTGCATTGCATATGGATAGTTTTATTAAAACCTGATATAACTCAGTGCATTGCATATGGATAGTTTTATTAAACCTGATATAAACTCAGTGCATTGCATATGGATAGTTTTATTAAAAACCTGATATAACTCAGTGCATTGCATATGGATAGTTTTATTAAAACCTGATATAACTCAGTGCATTGCATATGGATAGTTTTATTAAAACTGATATAACGCAGTGCATTGCATTTGGTTAGTTTATTAAACCTGATATAACTCAGTGCATTGCATATGGATAGTTTTATTAAAACCCTGATATAACTCAGTGCATTGCATATGGATAGTTTTATTAAAACCTGATATAACTCAGTGCATTGCATATGGATAGTTTTATTAAAACCTGATATAACTCAGTGCATTGCATATGGATAGTTTTATTAAAAACTGATATAACTCAGTGCATTGCATATGGATAGTTTTATTAAAACCTGATATAACTCAGCTGCATTGCATATGGATAGTTTTATTAAGACTGATATAACTCAGTGCATTGCATATGGATAGTTTTATTAAAACCTGATATAACTCAGTGCATTGCATATGGATAGTTTTATTAAAACTGATATAACTCAGTGCATTGCATATGGATACGTTTTATTAAAACCTGATATAACTCAGTGCATTGCATATGGATAGTTTTATTAAAACCTGATATAACTCAGTGCATTGCATATGGATAGTTTTATTAAAACCTGATATAACTCAGTGCATTGCATATGGATAGTTTTATTAAAACCTGATATAACTCAGTGCATTGCATATGGATAGTTTTATTAAAACCTGATATAACTCAGTGCATTGCATATGGATAGTTTTATTAAAACCTGATATAACTCAGTGCATTGCATATGGATAGTTTTATTAAAAACCTGATATAACTCAGTGCATTGCATATGGATAGTTTTATTAAAACCTGATATAACTCAGTGCATTGCATATGGATAGTTTTATTAAAACCTGATATAACTCAGTGCATTGCATATGGATAGTTTTATTAAAAACTGATATAACTCAGTGCATTGCATATGGATAGTTTTATTAAAACCTGATATAACTCAGTGCATTGCATATGGATAGTTTTATTAAAAACTGATATAACTCAGTGCATTGCATATGGATAGTTTTATTAAAAACTGATATAACTCAGTGCATTGCATATGGATAGTTTTATTAAAACCTGATATAACTCAGTGCATCTGCATATGGATAGTTTTATTAAAACCTGATATAACTCAGTGCATTGCATATGGATAGTTTTATTAAAAACTGATATAACTCAGTGCATTGCATATGGATAGTTTTATTAAAACTGATCATACTCAGTGCACTTGCATATGGATCAGTTTTATTAAAACTGATATAACTCAGTGCATTGCATATGGATAGTTTTATTAAAACCTGATATAACTCAGTGCATTGCATATGGATAGTTTTATTAAAACTGATCATAACTCAGTGCATTGCATATGGATAGTTTTATTAAAAACCTGATATAACTCAGTGCACTTGCATATGGATAGTTTTATTAAAACTGATCCATAACTCAGTGCATTGCATATGGATAGTTTTAA
This sequence comes from Ceratitis rosa, assembly GCA_037013455.1. Lineage (NCBI taxonomy): Eukaryota > Metazoa > Arthropoda > Insecta > Diptera > Tephritidae > Ceratitis > Ceratitis rosa. The sequence goes on from JAWMAG010000360.1 coordinate 37,880, forward strand.
TAAAACTATCCATATGCAATGCACTGAGTTATATCAGGTTTTAATAAAACCTATCATATGCAATGCACTGAGTTATATCAGGTTTTAATAAAACTATCCATATGCAATGCACTGAGTTATATCAGGTTTTAATAAAACTATCCATATGCAATGCACTGAGTTATATCAGGTTTTAATAAAACTATCCATATGCAATGCACTGAGTTATATCAGGTTTTAATAAAACTATCCATATGCAATGCACTGAGTTATATCAGGTTTTAATAAAACTATCCATATGCAATGCACTGAGTTATATCAGTTTTTAATAAAACCTATCCCATATGCAATGCACTGAGTTATATCAGTTTTTAATAAAACTATCCATATGCAATGCACTGAGTTATATCAGGTTTTAATAAAACTATCCATATGCAATGCACTGAGTTATATCAGTTCTTAATAAAACTATCCATATGCAATGCACTGAGTTATATCAGTTTTTAATAAAACTATCCATATGCAATGCACTGAGTTATATCAGGTTTTTAATAAAACTATCCATATGCAATGCACTGAGTTATATCAGTTTTTAATAAAACTATCCATATGCAATGCACTGAGTTATATCAGGTTTTAATAAAACTATCCATATGCAATGCACTGAGTTATATCAGGTTTTAATAAAACTATCCATATGCAATGCACTGAGTTATATCAGTTTTTAATAAAACTATCCAATGCAATGCACTGAGTTATATCAGGTTTTAATAAAACTATCCATATGCAATGCACTGAGTTATATCAGGTTTTAATAAAACTATCCATATGCAATGCACTGAGTTATATCAGGTTTTAATAAAACTATCCATATGCAATGCACTGAGTTATATCAGGTTTTAATAAACTAACCAAATGCAATGCACTGCGTTATATCAGGTTTTAATAAAACTATCCATATGCAATGCACTGAGTTATATCAGGTTTTAATAAAAGTATCCATATGCAATGCACTGAGTTATATCAGTTTTTAATAAAACTATCCATATGCAATGCACTGAGTTATATCAGGTTTTAATAAAAACTATCCATATGCAATGCACTGAGTTATATCAGTTCTTAATAAAACTATCCATATGCAATGCAAGCTGAGTTATATCAAGTTTTAATAAAAACTATCCATATGCAATGCACTGAGTTATATCAGTTTTTAATAAAACTATCCATATGCAATGCACTGAGTTATATCAGGTTTTAATAAAACTATCCATATGCAATGCACTGAGTTATATCAGGTTTTAATAAAACTATCCATATGCAATGCACTGAGTTATATCAGGTTTTAATAAAACTATCCATATGCAATGCCACTGAGTTATATCAGGTTTTAATAAACTAACCAAATGCAATGCACTGCGTTATATCAGGTTTTAATAAAACTATCCATATGCAATGCACTGAGTTATATCAGGTTTTAATAAAACTATCCATATGCAATGCACTGAGTTATATCAGTTTTTAATAAAAACTATACATATGCAATGCACTGATTTATATCAGGTTTTAATAAAACTATCCATATGCAATGCACTGAGTTATATCAGGTTTTAATAAAACTATCCATATGCAATGCACTGAGTTATATCAGGTTTTAATAAAACTATCCATATGCAATGCACTGAGTTATATCAGTTTTTAATAAAACTATCCATATGCAATGCACTGAGTTATATCAGGTTTTAATAAAACTATCCATATGCAATGCACTGAGTTATATCAGTTTTTAATAAAACTATCCATATGCAATGCACTGAGTTATATCAGGTTTTAATAAAACTATCCATATGCAATGCCCTGAGTTATATCAGTTTTTAATAAAACTATCCATATGCAATGCACTGAGTTATATCAGGTTTTAATAAAACTATCCATATGCAATGCACTGAGTTATATCAGGTTTTAATAAAACCTATCCATATGCAATGCACTGAGTTATATCAGTTTTTAATAAAACTATCCATATGCAATGCACTGAGTTATATCAGGTTTTAATAAACTAACCAATGCAATGCACTGCGTTATATCAGTTTTAATAAAACTATCCATATGCAATGCACTGAGTTATATCAGGTTTTAATAAAACTATCATATGCAATGCACTGAGTTATATCAGGTTTTTAATAAAACTATCCCATATGCAATGCACTGAGTTATATCAGGTGTTAATAAACTAACAAATGCAATGCACTGCGTTATATCAGTTTTTAATAAAACTATCCATATGCAATGCACTGAGTTATATCAGGTTTTAATAAAACTATCCATATGCAATGCACTGAGTTATATCAGGTTTTAATAAAACTATCCATATGCAATGCACTGAGTTATATCAGGTTTTAATAAACTAACCAAATGCAATGCCACTGCGTTATATCAGTTTTTAATAAAACTATCCATATGCAATGCACTGAGTTATATCAGGTTTTAATAAAACTATCCATATGCAATGCACTGAGTTATATCAGGTTTTAATAAAACTATCCATATGCAATGCACTGAGTTATATCAGGTTTTAATAAACTAACCAAATGCAATGCACTGCGTTATATCAGTTTTTAATAAAACTATCCATATGCAATGCACTGCGTTATATCAGTTTTTTAATAAAACTAACCATATGCAATGCACTGAGTTATATCAGGTTTTAATAAAACTATCCATATGCAATGCACTGAGTTATATCAGGTTTTAATAAACTAACCAAATGCAATGCACTGCGTTATATCAGTTTTTAATAAAACTATCCATATGCAATGCACTGAGTTATATCAGGTTTTAATAAACTAACCAAATGCAATGCACTGCGTTATATCAGTTTTTAATAAAACTATCCATATGCAATGCACTGAGTTATATCAGGTTTTAATAAAACTATCCATATGCAATGCACTGAGTTATATCAGGTTTTAATAAAAACTATCCATATGCAATGCACTGAGTTATATCAGGTTTTAATAAAACTAACCAAATGCAATGCACTGCGTTATATCAGTTTTTAATAAAACTATCCATATGCAATGCACTGAGTTATATCAGGTTTTAATAAAACTATCCATATGCAATGCACTGAGTTATATCAGGTTTTAATAAAACTATCCATATGCAATGCACTGAGTTATATCAGGTTTTAATAAACTAACCAAATGCAATGCACTGCGTTATATCAGTTTTTAATAAAACTATCCATATGCAATGCACTGCGTTATATCAGTTTTTAATAAAACTAACCATATGCAATGCACTGAGTTATATCAGGTTTTTAATAAAACTATCCATATGCAATGCACTGAGTTATATCAGGTTTTAATAAAACTAACCAAATGCAATGCACTGCGTTATATCAGTTTTTAATAAACTATCCATATGCAATGCACTGAGTTATATCAGGTTTTAATAAACTAACCAATGCAATGCACTGCGTTATATCAGTTTTTAATAAAACTATCCATATGCAATGCACTGAGTTATATCAGTTTTTAATAAAACTATCCATATGCAATGCACTGAGTTATATCAGTTTTTAATAAACTAACCAAATGCAATGCACTGAGTTATATCAGTTTTTCAATAAAACTATCCATATGCAATGCACTGAGTTATATCAGGTTTTAATAAAACTAACCAAATGCAATGCACTGCGTTATATCAGTTTTTAATAAAACTATCCATATGCAATGCACTGAGTTATATCAGTTTTTCATAAAACTATCCATATGCAATGCACTGAGTTATATCAGTTTTTAATAAAACTATCCCATATGCAATGCACTGCGTTATATCAGGTTTTAATAAAACTATCCATATGCAATGCACTGAGTTATATCAGTTTTTAATAAAACTATCCATATGCAATGCACTGAGTTATATCAGTTTTTAATAAAACTATCCATATGCAATGCACTGAGTTATATCAGTTTTAATAAAACTAACCAATGCAATGCACTGCGTTATATCAGTTTTTCATAAAACTATCCATATGCAATGCACTGAGTTATATCAGGTTTTACTAACTATCCAATGCAATGCACTGAGTTATATCAGTTTTTAATAAAACTATCCATATGCAATGCACTGAGTTATATCAGTTTTTAATAAAACTATCCATATGCAATGCACTGCGTTATATCAGTTTTTAATAAAACTATCCATATGCAATGCACTGAGTTATATCAGTTTTCATAAAACTATCCATATGCAATGCACTGAGTTATATCAGTTTTTAATAAAACTATCCATATGCAATGCACTGAGTTATATCAGTTTTTAATAAAACTATCCATATGCAATGCACTGAGTTATATCAGTTTTTCATAAAACTATCCATATGCAATGCACTGAGTTATATCAGTTTTTAATAAAACTATCCATATGCAATGCACTGAGTTATATCAGGTTTTAATAAAACTATCCATATGCAATGCACTGAGTTATATCAGTTTTTCATAAAACTATCCATATGCAATGCACTGAGTTATATCAGTTTTTAATAAACTAACCAAATGCAATGCACTGCGTTATATCAGTTTTTAATAAAACTATCCATATGCAATGCACTGAGTTATATCAGTTTTTCAATAAAACTATCCATATGCAATGCACTGAGTTATATCAGTTTTTAATAAAACTATCCATATGCAATGCACTGAGTTATATCAGGTTTTAATAAAACTATCCATATGCAATGCACTGAGTTATATCAGTTTTTAATAAAACTATCCATATGCAATGCACTGAGTTATATCAGTTTTTAATAAAACTATCCATATGCAATGCACTGAGTTATATCAGTTTTTAATAAAACTAACATATGCAATGCACTGCGTTATATCAGTTTTTAATAAAAACTATCCATATGCAATGCACTGAGTTATATCAGTTTTTCATAAATGCAATGCACTGAGTTATATCAGTTTTTAATAAAACTATCCATATGCAATGCACTGAGTTATATCAGTTTTTAATAAAACTATCCATATGCAATGCACTGCGTTATATCAGTTTTTAATAAAACTATCCATATGCAATGCACTGAGTTATATCAGTTTTTCATAAAACTATCCATATGCAATGCACTGAGTTATATCAGTTTTTAAAAAACTATCCATATGCAATGCACTGAGTTATATCAGTTTTTAATAAAACTATCCATATGCAATGCACTGAGTTATATCAGTTTTTAATAAAACTATCATATGCAATGCACTGAGTTATATCAGTTTTTAATAAAACTATCCATATGCAATGCACTGAGTTATATCAGTTTTTAATAAAACTATCCATATGCAATGCACTGAGTTATATCAGTTTTTAATAAAACTATCCATATGCAATGCACTGAGTTATATCAGTTTTTCATAAAACTATCCATATGCAATGCACTGAGTTATATCAGTTTTTAATAAAACTATCCATATGCAATGCACTGAGTTATATCAGTTTTTCATAAAACTCCATATGCAATGCACTGAGTTATATCAGTTTTTCATAAAACTATCCATATGCAATGCACTGAGTTATATCAGTTTTTAATAAAACTATCCATATGCAATGCACTGAGTTATATCAGTTTTTCATAAAAACTATCCATATGCAATGCACTGAGTTATATCAGTTTTTCATAAAACTATCCATATGCAATGCACTGAGTTATATCAGTTTTTAATAAAACTATCCATATGCAATGCACTGAGTTATATCAGTTTTTCATAAAACTATCCATATGCAATGCACTGAGTTATATCAGTTTTTAATAAAACTATCCATATGCAATGCACTGAGTTATATCAGTTTTTCATAAAACTATCCATATGCAATGCACTGAGTTATATCAGTTTTTCATAAAAACTATCCATATGCAATGCACTGAGTTATATCAGTTTTTAATAAAACTATCCATATGCAATGCACTGAGTTATATCAGTTTTTCATAAAACTATCCATATGCAATGCACTGAGTTATATCAGTTTTTCATAAAACTATCCATATGCAATGCACTGAGTTATATCAGTTTTTCAATAAAACTATCCATATGCAATGCACTGAGTTATATCAGTTTTTCATAAAACTATCCATATGCAATGCACTGAGTTATATCAGTTTTTAATAAAACTATCCATATGCAATGCACTGAGTTATATCAGTTTTTATAAAACTATCCATATGCAATGCACTGAGTTATATCAGTTTTTCATAAAACTATCCATATGCAATGCACTGAGTTATATCAGTTTTTAATAAAACTATCCATATGCAATGCACTGAGTTATATCAGTTTTTAATAAAACTATCCATATGCAATGCACTGAGTTATATCAGTTTTAATAAAACTATCCATATGCAATGCACTGAGTTATATCAGTTTTTAATAAAACTATCCATATGCAATGCACTGAGTTATATCAGTTTTTAATAAAACTATCCATATGCAATGCACTGAGTTATATCAGTTTTTAATAAAACTATCCATATGCAATGCCACTGAGTTATATCAGTTTTTAATAAAACTATCCATATGCAATGCACTGAGTTATATCAGTTTTTAATAAAACTATCCATATGCAATGCACTGAGTTATATCAGTTTTTAATAAAACTATCCATATGCAATGCACTGAGTTATATCAGTTTTTAATAAAACTATCCATATGCAATGCACTGAGTTATATCAGTTTTTAATAAAACTATCCATATGCAATGCACTGAGTTATATCAGTTTTTAATAAAACTATCCATATGCAATGCACTGCGTTATATCAGTTTTTAATAAAACTATCCATATGCAATGCACTGAGTTATATCAGTTTTTCATAAAACTATCCAATGCAATGCACTGAGTTATATCAGTTTTTAATAAAACTATCCATATGCAATGCACTGAGTTATATCAGGTTTTAATAAAACTATCCATATGCAATGCACTGCGTTATATCAGGTTTTAATAAAACTATCCATATGCAATGCACTGAGTTATATCAGTTTTTAATAAAACTATCCATATGCAATGCACTGAGTTATATCAGTTTTTAATAAAACTATCCATATGCAATGCACTGAGTTATATCAGGTTTTAATAAACTAACCAAATGCAATGCACTGCGTTATATCAGTTTTTAATAAAACTATCCATATGCAATGCACTGAGTTATATCAGTTTTTCATAAAACTATCCATATGCAATGCACTGAGTTATATCAGTTTTTAATAAAACTATCCATATGCAATGCACTGAGTTATATCAGGTTTTAATAAAACTATCCATATGCAATGCACTGCGTTATATCAGGTTTTAATAAAACTATCCATATGCAATGCACTGAGTTATATCAGTTTTTAATAAAACTATCCATATGCAATGCACTGAGTTATATCAGGTTTTAATAAACTAACCAAATGCAATGCACTGCGTTATATCAGTTTTTAATAAAACTATCCATATGCAATGCACTGAGTTATATCAGTTTTTCATAAAACTATCCATATGCAATGCACTGAGTTATATCAGTTTTTAATAAAACTATCCATATGCAATGCACTGAGTTATATCAGGTTTTAATAAAACTATCCATATGCAATGCACTGCGTTATATCAGGTTTTAATAAAACTATCCACTATGCAATGCACTGAGTTATATCAGTTTTTCATAAAACTATCCCATATGCAATGCACTGAGTTATATCAGTTTTCTAATAAAACTATCCATATGCAATGCACTGAGTTATATCAGGTTTTAATAAACTATCCAAATGCAATGCACTGCGTTATATCAGTTTTTAATTAAAACTATCCATATGCAATGCACTGAGTTATATCAGTTTTTAATAAAACTATCCATATGCAATGCACTGAGTTATATCAGTTTTTAATAAAACTATCCATATGCAATGCACTGAGTTATATCAGGTTTTAATAAAACTATCCATATGCAATGCACTGAGTTATATCAGGTTTTAATAAAACTATCCATATGCAATGCACTGAGTTATATCAGTTTTTAATAAAACTATCCATATGCAATGCACTGAGTTATATCAGGTTTTCATAAAACTATCCATATGCAATGCACTGAGTTATATCAGGTTTTAATAAAACTATCCATATGCAATGCACTGAGTTATATCAGGTTTTAATAAACTATCCATATGCAATGCACTGAGTTATATCAGGTTTTAATAAAACTATCCATATGCAATGCACTGAGTTATATCAGGTTTTAATAAACTAACCAAATGCAATGCACTGCGTTATATCAGTTTTTCATAAAACTATCCATATGCAATGCACTGAGTTATATCAGGTTTTAATAAAACTATCCATATGCAATGCACTGAGTTATATCAGGTTTTAATAAAACTATCCATATGCAATGCACTGGAGTTATATCAGGTTTTAATAAAACTATCCATATGCAATGCACTGAGTTATATCAGTTTTTAATAAACTATCCATATGCAATGCACTGAGTTATATCAGTTTTTAATAAAACTATCCATATGCAATGCACTGAGTTATATCAGGTTTTAATAAAACTATCCATATGCAATGCACTGAGTTATATCAGTTTTTAATAAAACTATCCATATGCAATGCACTGAGTTATATCAGGTTTTAATAAAACTATCCATATGCAATGCACTGAGTTATATCAGGTTTTAATAAAACTATCCATATGCAATGCACTGAGTTATATCAGGTTTTAATAAACTAACCAAATGCAATGCACTGCGTTATATCAGTTTTTAATAAACTATCCATATGCAATGCACTGCGTTATATCAGTTTTTAATAAACCTAACCAAATGCAATGCACTGAGTTATATCAGTTTTTAATAAAACTATCCATATGCAATGCACTGAGTTATATCAGGTTTTTAATAAAACTATCCATATGCAATGCACTGAGTTATATCAGGTTTTAATAAAACTATCCATATGCAATGCACTGAGTTATATCAGGTTTTAATAAAACTATCCATATGCAATGCACTGAGTTATATCAGGTTTTAATAAAACTATCCATATGCAATGCACTGAGTTATATCAGGTTTTAATAAACTAACCAAATGCAATGCACTGCGTTATATCAGGTTTTAATAAAACTATCCATATGCAATGCACTGCGTTATATCAGTTTTTAATAAAACTATCCATATGCAATGCACTGCGTTATATCAGTTTTTAATAAAACTATCCATATGCAATGCACTGAGTTATATCAGGTTTTAATAAAACTATCCATATGCAATGCACTGAGTTATATCAGTTTTTAATAAAACTATCCATATGCAATGCACTGAGTTATATCAGGTTTTTAATAAAACTATCCATATGCAATGCACTGAGTTATATCAGTTTTTAATAAAACTATCCATATGCAATGCACTGAGTTATATCAGGTTTTAATAAAACTATCCATATGCAATGCACTGAGTTATATCAAGTTTTTAATAAAACTATCCATATGCAATGCACTGCGTTATATCAGTTTTTAATAAAACTATCCATATGCAATGCACTGCGTTATATCAGTTTTTAATAAACTATCCATATGCAATGCACTGAGTTATATCAGTTTTTAATAAAACTATCCATATGCAATGCACTGAGTTATATCAGTTTTTAATAAAACTATCCATATGCAATGCACTGAGTTATATCAGGTTTTAATAAAACTATCCATATGCAATGCACTGAGTTATATCAGGTTTTAATAAAACTATCCATATGCAATGCACTGAGTTATATCAGGTTTTAATAAACTAACCAAATGCAATGCACTGCGTTATATCAGTTTTTAATAAAACTATCCATATGCAATGCACTGAGTTATATCAGGTTTTAATAAAACTATCCAATAGCAATGCACTGCGTTATATCAGTTTTTAATAAAACTATCCATATGCAATGCACTGCGTTATATCAGGTTTTTAATAAAACCTAACCAAATGCAATGCCCTGAGTTATATCAGTTTTTAATAAAACTATCCATATGCAATGCACTGAGTTATATCAGGTTTTAATAAAACTATCCATATGCAATGCACTGAGTTATATCAGTTTTTAATAAAACTATCCATATGCAATGCACTGAGTTATATCAGGTTTAATAAACTATCATATGCAATGCACTGAGTTATATCAGGTTTTAATAAAACTATCCATATGCAATGCACTGAGTTATATCAGGTTTTAATAAAACTAACCAAATGCAATGCACTGAGTTATATCAGGTTTTAATAAAACTATCCATATGCAATGCACTGAGTTATATCAGGTTTTAATAAAACTATCCATATGCAATGCACTGAGTTATATCAGGTTTTAATAAAACTATCCATATGCAATGCACTGAGTTATATCAGGTTTTAATAAACTAACCAAATGCAATGCACTGCGTTATATCAGTTTTTAATAAAAACTAATCCATATGCAATGCACTGAGTTATATCAGGTTTTAATAAAAACTATCCATATGCAATGCACTGAGTTATATCAGGTTTTAATAAAACTATCCATATGCAAGGCACTGAGTTATATCAGGTTTTAATAAACTAACCAAATGCAATGCACTGCGTTATATCAGTTTTTAATAAAACTATCCATATGCAATGCACTGAGTTATATCAGGTTTTAATAAAACTATCCATATGCAATGCACTGAGTTATATCAGTTTTTAATAAAACTATCCATATGCAATGCACTGAGTTATATCAGTTTTTAATAAAACTATCATATGCAATGCACTGAGTTATATCAGGTTTTAATAAAACTATCCATATGCAATGCACTGAGTTATATCAGGTTTTAATAAAACTATCCATATGCAATGCACCTGAGTTATATCAGGTTTTAATAAAACTATCCATATGCAAGGACACTGAGTTATATCAGGTTTTAATAAACTAACCAAAATGCAATGCACTGCGTTATATCAGTTTTTAATAAAACTATCCATATGCAATGCACTGAGTTATATCAGGTTTTAATAAAACTATCCATATGCAATGCACTGAGTTATATCAGTTTTTAATAAAACTATCCATATGCAATGCACTGAGTTATATCAGTTTTTAATAAAACTATCCATATGCAATGCACTGAGTTATATCAGGTTTTAATAAAACTAACCATATGCAATGCACTGAGTTATATCAGTTTTTAATAAAACTAACCATATGCAATGCACTGAGTTATATCAGGTTTTTAATAAAACTATCCATATGCAATGCACTGAGTTATATCAGGTTTTACGTAAAACTATCCATATGCAATGCACTGAGTTATATCAGTTTTTAATAAAACTATCCAAATGCAATGCACTGAGTTATATCAGGTTTTAATAAAACTATCCATATGCAATGCACTGAGTTATATCAGGTTTTAATAAAACTATCCATATGCAATGCACTGAGTTATATCAGGTTTTAATAAAACTATCCATATGCAATGCACTGAGTTATCATCAGGTTTTAATAAAACTAACAATGCAATGCACTGCGTTATATCAGTTTTTAATAAAACTATCCATATGCAATGCACTGAGTTATATCAGGTTTTAATAAAACTATCCATATGCAATGCACTGAGTTATATCAGGTTTTACTAAAACTATCCATATGCAATGCACTGAGTTATATCAGGTTTTAATAAACTAACCAAAAATGCAATGCACTGAGTTATATCAGTTTTTAATAAAACTATCCATATGCAATGCACTGAGTTATATCAGGTTTTAATAAAACTATCCATATGCAATGCACTGAGTTATATCAGGTTTTAATAAAACTATCCATATGCAATGCACTGAGTTATATCAGGTTTTAATAAACTAACCAAATGCAATGCACTGAGTTATATCAGTTTTTAATAAAACTATCATATGCAATGCACTGAGTTATATCAGTTTTTAATAAAACTATCCATATGCAATGCACTGAGTTATATCAGGTTTTAATAAAACTATCCATATGCAATGCACTGAGTTATATCAGGTTTTAATAAAACTAACCAATGCAATGCACTGAGTTATATCAGTTTTTAATAAAACTATCCATATGCCAATGCACTGAGTTATATCAGGTTTTAATAAAACTATCCATATGCAATGCACTGAGTTATATCAGTTTTACTAAAACTATCCATATGCAATGCACTGAGTTATATCAGGTTTTAATAAAACTAACCAAATGCAATGCACTGAGTTATATCAGTTTTTAATAAAACTATCCATATGCAATGCACTGAGTTATATCAGGTTTTAATAAAACTATCCATATGCAATGCACTGAGTTATATCAGTTTTTAATAAAAACTATCCATATGCAATGCACTGAGTTATATCAGTTTTTAATAAAACTATCCATATGCAATGCACTGAGTTATATCAGTTTTAATAAAACTATCCATATGCAATGCACTGAGTTATATCAGTTTTTAATAAAACTATCCATATGCAATGCACTGAGTTATATCAGTTTTAATAAAACTATCATATGCAATGCACTGAGTTATATCAGGTTTTAACTAAAAACTAATCATATGCAAGGCACTGAGTTATATCAGGTTTTAATAAACTAACCAAATGCAATGCACTGCGTTATATCAATTTTTAATAAAACTATCCATATGCAATGCACTGAGTTATATCAGGTTTTAATAAAAACTATCCATATGCAATGCACTGAGTTATATCAGGTTTTATAAAACTATCATATGCAATGCACTGAGTTATATCAGGTTTTTACCTAACAACTATCATATGCAAGGCACTGAGTTATATCAGGTTTTAATAAACTATCCATATGCAAATGCACTGAGTTATATCAATTTTAATAAAACTATCCATATGCAATGCACTGAGTTATATCCAATTTTTAATAAAACTATCATATGCAATGCACCTGAGTTATATCAGGTTTTAATAAAACTATCCATATGCAATGCACTGCGTTATATCAGTTTTT
>JAWMAG010000361.1:0-53827 GCA_037013455.1 Ceratitis rosa
GAGCCAATATACGTGAAATTCGGTATATGGTGGCTTATTTGGTTAGATTAAAAGAAAGACCGTTCTTCTCTTCGGAAATTGGGCCAGAGACACACCTATTCAAAAAAACCTTAGTTATGGTTCGATTTACTTGAAGTTTGATACATAGGTGGCTTCTCGCTTAGATTAGGATGAAGACTTCACTTCACTCCGTAAACTGAACCAGTGACTGCCCTAATCCAAAAAATCTTATTTTTATTTCGTTATACTTGAATTTCGACACATAGTCAGCGTTTTTCTTAGATAAAAAGGAATATTACACTTCTCTCCGGAAAGTGGGCAAGGGGCTGGTAGATAGGTGGCATTTTGCTAGGTTAGACTGACCTATTGAAAATTCTTATTTTTGAGTCAATATACGTGAAAATCGGTACATAGGTGGCTTTTTGGTTAGATTAAGAAGAAGACTGTTCTTCTCTCCTGAAATTGGGCCAGAGACATACCTATTCAAAAAAACCTTAGTTATATTTCGATTTACTTGAAATTTGGTACTTAGGAACTGGCATATTTTAAAAAACCTTAGTTATTTTTGGATTTACTTGAAATTTGGTACATAGCTGACTTTTTGCTTAGATTAACAGGAAGATATTTATTCCCTCCGGGAAGAGGACCGGTGACGGACTTGTTAAAAAAAAATATATTTTGATTTACTTGAAATTTGGGACTTAGGTGGCTTCTCCTTCAGATTATTGGAGGACTGCACGACTCTTCTTCTTTTAGGGAATTGGACGAAGGGCTGACTTATTCAAAAGAACTCTATTTATGACTGGATTTATATGAACTTTGGTACATAGGTGGCGGCTTGCTTAGATTAACAGGGAGACTTCACTTCACTCCGTAAACTGAACCAGTGACTGCCCTAATCGAAAAAATCTTATTTATATTTCGATATACTTGAATTTCGACACAAAGGCAGCTTCTTTCTTAGATAAAAAGGAACATTACACTTCTTTCCGAAAAGTGGGCAAGGGGCTGGTATCTAGGTGGCATTTTGCCTAGGTTAGACTGACCTATTAAAAATTCTTATTTTCGAGTCAATATACGTGAAAATCGATACATAGAGGTGGCGTTTTTGTTAGATTAAAAGAAAGACCGTTCTTCTCTCCGGAAATTGGGCCAGAGGCATACCTCTTAAACCTTAGCTATAATTCGACTTACTTGAAATTTGAAACATAGGTCGCTTCCCGCTTAGATTAATAGGAGGACTACACTATTTTGCGGAGACCTGGGGCTGAACTATTCAAACAAATCTTAGTAATGGTTCGATTTACTTGAAATTTGGTACATAGGTGGCTTTTTGCTTAAATAAAAAGGAAGATTACACCTCTATCCGGAAAGTGGAAAAGGGGCTGGTATATAGGTGGCATTTTGCCTATGTTAGACTTATCTATTAAACAATTCTTATATTTGAGTCAATATACGTGAAATTCGATATATGGTGGCTTTTTGGTTAGATTAAAAGAAAGACCGTTCTTCTCTTCGGAAATTAGGCCAGAGACATACCTATTCAAGAAAACCTTAGTTATGATTCGATTTACTTGAAATTTGGTACTTAGGTGTATTTTTCCTTAAGTTAACAGGAACACTACACTTATCTACTCAAAGTAGTTTTCGGTAAATAGGTAGCTTTTCACTTCGATTATAAGGAAGATTACACTGCGGTCCTGAAAGTGGAGCAGGAACTGGCCTATTTAAAACAACCTTAGTTATTTCTGGATTTACTTGAAAATCGGTACATAGGTGGCTTCTCGTTCAGATGAACACTTCACTTCTCTACGGTAATTGGACCAAGGACTAAACTATTCGAAAATATCTAATTTATATTTCGATTTACTTGAAATTCGGTACATAGGTGGCTTTTTGCTTAGACTAACAGAAAGACTACACTTCTCTCCGAAGAATGGACGGGGTACATACACGTACCTACAAAAAAAAAACGTATTTATGGGTCGAGTTACTTGAAACACGGTACATAGGTGGCTTTTCGCTTAGATTATAAGCAAGGTTACACTTCTATCCGGAAAGTGGACCAGGACTGACTGACCTATTCAAAAACTCATTTTCCTGGTTCGATTTAATTGAAACTCGGTACATAGGTGACTTTTTGCTTAGATAAAATGGAAGGTTAACTTCTATCCGGAAAGCGGACCAAGGGCTGGTATATAAGTGGCATTTTGCCTAAGTTAGACTTATCTATTAAACAATTCTTATTTTTGAGTCAATATACGTGAAAATCGGTACATAGGTGGCTTTTTGGTTAGATTAAAAGGAAGACCGTTCTTCTCTCCGGAAATTGGGCCAGAGGCATACCTACTCAAAAAAACCTTAGCTATGATTCGATTTACTTGAAATTTGATACATAGGTCGCTTCTCGCTTAGATTCAAACAAATCTTAGTAATGGTTCGATTTACTTGAGATTTGGTACGTAGGTGGCTTTTTGCTTAGATAAAACGGAAGGTTACACTTCTATCCGAAAGTGGACAAGGGGCTGGTACATAGGTGGCATTTTGCCTAGGTTAGACTTATCTATGAAACAATTCTTATTTTTGACCCAATATACGTGAAAATCGGTACACAGGTGGCTTTTTGGCTAGATTAAAAGGAAGACCGTTCTTCTCTTCGGAAATTGGGCCAGAGACATACCTATTCAAAAAAAAACCTTAGATATGATTCGATTTACTTGAAATTTGATACATAGGTCGCTTCTCGCTTAGATTAATAGGAGGACTACACTATTTTGCGGAGAGTGGACCTGGGGCTGAACTATTCGATGGCTCGATTTACTTGAAGTTTTGTACATAGGTGGCTTTTTGCTTAAATAAAAAGGAAGATTACACTTCTATCCGGAAAGTGGACAAGGGGCTGGTATATAGGTGGCATTTTGCCTAAGTTAGACTTATCTATGAAACAGTTCTTATTTTTGAGCCAATATACGTGAAATTCGGTATATGGTGGCTTTTTGGCTAGATTAAGAAGAAGACTGTTCTTCTCTCCGGAAATTGGGCCAGAGACATACCTATTCAAAAAAACCTTAGTTATGATTCGATTTACTTGAAAGTTGGTACTTAGGAACTGGCATATTTTAAAAAACTTTAGTTATTTTTGGATTTACTTGAAATTCGGTACATAGGTGACTTTTTGCATAGATTAACAGGAAGATATTTATTCTCTCCGGGAAGAGGACCGGTGACGGACTTATTAAAAAAAAATATATTTTGATTTACTTGAAATTTGGGACTTAGGTGGCTTCTCCTTCAGATTAACGGGAGGACTGCACGACTCTGCTTCTTTTAGGGAATTGGACGAGGGGCTGGCTTATTCAAAAGATCTCTATTTATGTCTGGATTGATATGAACTTTGGTACATAGGTGGCGGCTTGCTTAGATTAATAGGGAGACTTCACTTCACTTCACTGCCCTTATCGAAAAAATCTTATTTATGTTTCGATATACCTGAATTTCGACACATAGGCAGCTTTTTTCTTAGATAAAAAGGAACATTACACTTCTATCCGGAAATTTGACAAGGGGCTGGTATATAGGTGGCATTTTGCCTAGGTTAGACTTATCTATGAAAAAATTCTTATTTTTGAGCCAATATACGTGAAATTCGGTATATGGCGGCTTTTTGGTTAGATTAAAAGAAAGACCGTTCTTCTCTTCGGAAATTGGGCCAGAGACATACCTATTCAAAAAAAAACCTTAGCTATGATTCGATTTACTTTAAATTTGATGCATAGGTCGCTTCTCCTTAGATTAATAGGAGGACTGCACTATTTTGCGGAGAGTGGACCTGGGGCTGAACTATTCAAACAAACCTTAGTTATGGCTCGATTTACTTGAAATTTTGTACAAAGTGGCTTTTTGCTTAAATAAAAAGGAAGATTACACTTCTATCCGGAAAGTGGACAAGGGGCTGGTATATAGGTGGCATTTTGCCTAAGTTAAACTTATCTATGAAACAGTTCTTATTTTTGAGCCAATATACGTGAAATTCGGTATATGGTGGCTTTTTGGCTAGATTAAGAAGAAGACTGTTCTTCTCTCCGGAAATTGGGCCAGAGACATACCTATTCAAAAAAACCTTAGTTATGATTCGATTTACTTGAAATTTGGTACTTAGGTGTATTTTTCCTTAAGTTAACAGGAAGGCTACACTTATCTACTCAAAGTAGCTTTCGGTAAATAGATAGATTTTCGCTTCGATTATAAGGAAGAGTACATTGTGGTCCCGAAAGTGGAGCAGAAACTGGCCTATTCAAAAAAACCTTAGTTATGGTTCGATTTACTTGAAGTATGTTACATAGGTGGCTTCTCGCTTAGATTAGTAGGAGGACTACACTTTTCTCCGTAAACTGAACCAGTGACTGCCCTAATCCAAAAAATCTTATTTTCATTTCGATATACTTGAATTTCGAAACATAGTCAGCTTTTTTCTTAGATAAAAAGGAATATTACACTTCTTTCCGGAAAGTGGGCAAGGGGCTGGTATATAGGTGGCATTTTGCCTAGGTTAGACTGACCTATTAAAAATTCTTATTTTTGAGTCAATATACCCGAAAATCGGTACATAGGTGGCTTTTTGGTTAGATTAAAAGGAAGGCCGTTCTTCTCTCCGGAAATTGGGCCAGAGGCATACCTATTCAAAAAAACCTTAGCTATGATTCGATTTACTTGAAATTTGATACATAGATCGCTTCTCGCTTAGATTAATAGGAGGACTACACTATTTTGCGGAGACCTGGGGCTGAGCTATTCAAACAAATCTTAGTGATGGTTCGATTTTCTTGAGATTTGGTACATAGGTGGCTTTTTGCTTAGATAAAAAGGAAGATTACACTTCTATCCGGAAAGTGGACAAGGGGCTGGTATATAGGTGGCATTTTGCCTAAGTTAGACTTATCTATGAAACAGTTCTTATTTTTGAGCCAATATACGTGAAATTCGGTATATGGTGGCTTTTTGGCTAGATTAAGAAGAAGACTGTTCTTCTCTCCGGAAATTGGGCCAGAGACATACCTATTCAAAAAAACCTTAGTTATGATTCGATTTACTTGAAAGTTGGTACTTAGGAACTGGCATATTTTAAAAAACCTTAGTTATTTTTGGATTTACTTGAAATTCGGTACATAGGTGACTTTTTGCATAGATTAACAGGAAGATATTTATTCTCTCCGGGAAGAGGACCGGTGACGGACTTATTAAAAAAAAATATATTTTGATTCACTTGAAATTTGGGACTTAGGTGGCTTCTCCTTCAGATTAACGGGAGGACTGCACGACTCTGCTTCTTTTAGGGAATTGGACGAGGGGCTGGCTTATTCAAAAGATCTCTATTTATGACTGGATTGATATGAACTTTGGTACATAGGTGGCGGCTTGCTTAGATTAACAGGGAGACTTCACTTCACTTCACTGCCCTTATCGAAAAAATCTTATTTATGTTTCGATATACCTGAATTTCGACACATAGGCAGCTTTTTTCTTAGATAAAAAGGAATATTACATTTCTTTCCGGAAACTGGGCAAGGCGCTGGTATATTGGTGGCATTTTGCCTAGGTTAGACTTATCTATGAAAAAATTCTTATTTTTGAGCCAATATACGTGAAATTCGGTATATGGCGGCTTTTTGGTTAGATTAAAAGAAAGACCGTTCTTCTCTTCGGAAATTGGGCCAGAGACATACCTATTCAAAAAAAACCTTAGCTATGATTCGATTTACTTTAAATTTGATGCATAGGTCGCTTCTCCTTAGATTAATAGGAGGACTACACTATTTTGCGGAGAGTGGACCTGGGGCTGAACTATTCAAACAAACCTTAGTTATGGCTCGATTTACTTGAAATTTTGTACAAAGTGGCTTTTTGCTTAAATAAAAAGGAAGATTACACTTCTATCCGGAAAGTGGACAAGGGGCTGGTATATAGGTAGCATTTTGCCTAAGTTAAACTTATCTATGAAACAGTTCTTATTTTTGGTATATGGTGGCTTTTTGGCTAGATTAAGAAGAAGACTGTTCTTCTCTCCGGAAATTGGGCCAGAGACATACCTATTCAAAAAAACCTTAGTTATGATTCGATTTACTTGAAATTTGATACATAGGTCGCTTTCCGCTTAGATTAATAGGAGGACTACACTATTTTGCGGAGAGTGGACCTGGGGCTGAACTATTCAAACAAATCTTAGTAATGGTTCGATTTACTTGAAATTTGGTACATAGGTGGCTTTTTGCTTAAATAAAAAGGAAAATTACACTTCTATCCGGAAAGTGGAAAAGGGGCTGGTATACAGGTGGCATTTTGCCTAAGTTAGACTTATCTATGAAACAGTTCTTATTTTTGAGCCAATATACGCGAAATTCGGTATATGGTGGCTTTTTTGGTTAGATTAAAAGGAAGACCGTTTTTCTCTTCGGAAATTGGGCCAGAGACATACCTATTCAAAAAACCTTAGTTATGATTCGATTTACTTGAAATTTGGTACTTAGGTGTATTTTTCCTTAAGTTAACAGGAAGACTACACTTATCTACTCAAAGTAGTTTTCGGTAAATAGATAGATTTTCGCTTCGATTACAAAGAAGAATACATTGTGGTCCCGAAAGTGGAGCAGAAACTGGCCTATGTAATAAAACCTTAGTTATGGTTCGATTTACTTGAAGTATGATACATAGGTGGCTTCTCGCTTAGATTAGTAGGAGGACTACACTTCTCTCCGTAAACTGAACCAGTGACTGCCCTAATCCAAAAAATCTTATTTTTATTTCGATATACTTGAATTTCGAAACATAGTCAGCTTTTTTCTTAGATAAAAAGAAATATTACATTTCTTTCCGGAAACTGGGCAAGGCGCTGGTATATTGGTGGCATTTTGCCTAGGTTAATTAAAAATTCTTATCAGTCAATATACGCGAAAATCGGTACTTAGGTGGCTTTTTGGTTAGATTAAGAAGAAAACTGTTCTTCTCTCCGGAAATTGGGCCAAAGACATACCTATTCAAAAAAACCTTAGTTATAATTCGATTTACTTGAAATTTGGTACTTAGGAACTGGCATATTTTAAAAAACCTTAGTTATTTTTGGATTTACTTGAAATTCGATACATAGGTGACTTTTTGCTTAGATTAGCAGGATGATATTTATTATCTCCAGGAAGAGGACCGGTGACGGACTTATTAAAAAAAAAATATATTTTGATTTACCTGAAATTTGGGACTTAGGTGGCTTCTCCTTCGGATTAACGGGATTACTGCATGACTCTGCTTCTTTTAGGGAAATGGACGAGGAGCTGACATTTTCAAAAGAACTCTATTTTTGACTTGATTTATATGTACTTTGGTACGTGGGTGGCGGCTTGCTTAGATTAACAGGGAGACTTCACTTCACTCCGTAATCTGAACCAGTGACTGCCCTAATCGCAAATATCTTATTTATATTTCGATATACTTGAATTTCGACACATAGACAGCTTTTTTCTTAGATAAAAAGGAACATTACACTTCTTTCCGCAGAGTGGGCAAGGGGCTGGTATCTAGGTGGCATTTTGCCTAGGTTAGACTGACCTATTAAAAATTCTTATCTTCGAGTCAATATACGTGAAATTCGGTATATGGTGGCTTTTTGGTTAGATTAAAAGAAAGACCGTTCTTCTCTTCGGAAATTGGGCCAGAGACATACCTATTCAAAAAAAAACCTTAGTTATGATTCGATTTACTTGAAATTTGGTACTTAGGGGTATTTTTCCGTAAGTTAACAGAAAGACTACACTGATCTACTCAAAGTAGTTTTCGGTAAATAGATAGATTTTCGCTTCGATTACAAGGAAGAATACATTGTGGTCCCGAAAGTGGAGCAGAAACTGGCCTATGTAATAAAACCTTAGTTATGGTTCGATTTACTTGAAGTATGATACATAGGTGGCTTCTCGCTTAGATTAGTAGGAGGACTACACTTTTCTCCGTAAACTGAACCAGTGACTGCCCTAATCCAAAAAATCTTATTTTTATTTCGATATACTTGAATTTCGAAACATAGTCAGCTTTTTTCTTAGATAAAAAGGAATATTACACTTCTTTCCGGAAAGTGGGCAAGGGGCTGGTATATAGGTGGCATTTTGCCTAGGTTAGACTGACCAATTAAAAATTCTTATTTTTGAGTCAATATACCCGAAAATCGGTACATAGGTGGCTTTTTGGTTAGATTAAAAGGAAGACCGTTCTTCTCTCCGGAAATTGGGCCAGAGGCATACCTATTCAAAAAAACCTTAGCTATGATTCGATTTACTCGAAATTTGATACATAGATCGCTTCTCGCTTAGATTAATAGGAGGACTACACTATTTTGCGGAGACCTGGGGCTGAGCTATTCAAACAAATCTTAGTGATGGTTCGATTTTCTTGAGATTTGGTACATAGGTGGCTTTTTGCTTAGATAAAAAGGAATATTACACTTCTGTCCGGAAAGTAGGCAAGGGACTGGTAGATAGGTGGCATTTTGCCTAGGTTAGACTGACCTATTAAAAATTCTTATTTTTGAGTCAATATACGTGAAATCTGTACATAGGTGGCTTTTCGGTTAGATTAAGAAGAAGACTGTTCTTCTCTCCGGAAATTGGGCCAGAGACATACCTATTCAAAAAAACCTTAGTTATGATTCGATTTACTTGAAAGTTGGTACTTAGGAACTGGCATATTTTAAAAAACCTTAGTTATTTTTGAATTTACTTGAAATTCGGTACATAGGTGACTTTTTGCATAGATTAACAGGAAGATATTTATTCTCTCCGGGAAGAGGACCGGTGACGGACTTATTAAAAAAAAAATATATTTTGATTTACTTGAAATTTGGGACTTAGGTGGCTTCTCCTTCGGATTAACGGGAGGACTGCATGACTCTGCTTCTTTTAGGGAAATGGACGAGGAGCTGACATTTTCAAAAGAACTCTATTTTTGACTTGATTTATATGTACTTTGGTACGTGGGTGGCGGCTTGCTTAGATTAACAGGGAGACTTCACTTCACTCCGTAAACTGAACCAGTGACTGCCCTAATCGCAAATATCTTATTTATATTTCGATATACTTGAATTTCGACACATAGACAGATTTTTTCTTAGATAAAAAGGAACATTACACTTCTTTCCGCAGAGTGGGCAAGGGGTTGGTATATAGGTGGCATTTTGCCTAGGTTAGACTGACCTATTAAAAATTCTTATCTTCGAGTCAATATACGTGAAATTCGGTATATGGTGGCTTTTTGGTTAGATTAAAAGAAAGACCGTTCTTCTCTTCGGAAATTGGGCCAGAGACATACCTATTCAAAAAAAACCTTAGCTATGATTCGATTTACTTGAAGTATGATACATAGGCGGCTTCTCGCCTAGATAAAAAGGAAGATTACACTTCTATCCGAAAAGTTTACAAGGGGCTGGTACGTACGTGGCATTTTGCCTAGGTTAGACTTATCTATGAAAAAATTCTTATTTTTGAGCCAATATACGTGAAATTCGGTATATGGTGGCTTTTTGGCTAGATTAAAAGGAAGACCGTTCTTCTCTTCGGAAATTGGGCCAGAGACATACCTATTCAAAAAAAAACCTTAGCTATGATTCGATTTACTTGAAATTTGATACATAGGTCGCTTCTCGCTTAGATTAATAGGAGGACTGCACTATTTTGCGGAGAGTGGAGCTGGGGCTGAACTATTCGATGGCTCGATTTACTTGAAGTTTTGTACATAGGTGGCTTTTTGCTTAAATAAAAAGGAAGATTACACTTCTTTCCGAAGAGTGGGCAAGGGGCTGGTATATAGGTGGCATTTTGCCTAAGTTAGACTTATCTATGAAACAGTTCTTATTTTTGAGCCAATATACGTGAAATTCGGTATATGGTGGCTTTTTGGCTAGATTAAGAAGAAGACTGTTCTTCTCTCCGGAAATTGGGCCAGAGACATACCTATTCAAAAAAATTCGATTTACTTGAAAGTGGGTACTTAGGAACTGGCATATTTTAAAAAACCTTAGTTATTTTTGGATTTACTTGAAATTCGGTACATAGGTGACTTTTTGCATAGATTAACAGGAAGATATTTATTCTCTCTGGGAAGAGCACCGGTGACGGACTTATTAAAAAAAAATATATTTTGATTTACTTGAAATTTGGGACTTAGGTGGCTTCTCCTTCAGATTAACGGGAGGACTGCACGACTCTGCTTCTTTTAGGGAATTGGACGAGGGGCTGACTTATTCAAAAGATCTCTATTTATGACTGGATTGATATGAACTTTGGTACATAGGTGGCGGCTTGCATAGATTTACAGGGAGACTTCACTTCACTTCACTGCCCTTATCGAAAAAATCTTATTTATGTTTCGATATACCTGAATTTCGACACATAGGCAGCTTTTTTCTTACATAAAAAGGAACATTACACTTCTATCCGGAAAGTTGACAAGGGGCTGGTGGCATTTTGCCTAGGTTAGACTTATCTATGAAAAAATTCTTATTTTTGAGCCAATATACGTGAAATTCGGTATATGGCGGCTTTTTGGCTAGATTAAAAGGAAGACCGTTCTTCTCTTCTGAAATTGGGCCAGAGACATACCTATTCAAAAAAAACCTTAGCTATGATTCGATTTACTTGAAATTTGATACATAGGTCGCTTCTCGCTTAGATTAATAGGAGGACTGCACTATTTTGCGGAGAGTGGACCTGGGGCTGAACTATTCAAACAAATCTTAGTTATGGCTCGATTTACTTGAAATTTTGTACAAAGTGGCTTTTTGCTTAAATAAAAAGGAAGATTACACTTCTTTCCGAAGAGTGGGCAAGGGGCTGGTATATAGGTGGCATTTTGCCTAAGTTAGACTTATCTATGAAACAGTTCTTATTTTTGAGCCAATATACGTGAAATTCGGTATATGGTGGCTTTTTGGCTAGATTAAGAAGAAGACTGTTCTTCTCTCCGGAAATTGGGCCAGAGACATACCTATTCAAAAAAACCTTAGTTATGATTCGATTTACTTGAAATTTGGTACTTAGGGGTATTTTTCCTTAAGTTAACAGGAAGACTACACTTATCTACTCAAAGTAGTTTTCGGTAAATAGATAGATTTTCGCTTCGATTACAAGGAAGAATACATTGTGGTCCCGAAAGTGGAGCAGAAACTGGCCTATGTAATAAAACCTTAGTTATGGTTCGATTTACTTGAAGTATGATACATAGGTGGCTTCTCGCTTAGATTAGTAGGAGGACTACACTTTTCTCCGTAAACTGAACCAGTGACTGCCCTAATCCAAAAAATCTTATTTTTATTTCGATATACTTGAATTTCGAAACATAGTCAGCTTTTTTCTTAGATAAAAAGGAATATTACACTTCTTTCCGGAAAGTGGGCAAGGGGCTGGTATATAGGTGGCATTTTGCCTAGGTTAGACTGACCAATTAAAAATTCTTATTTTTGAGTCAATATACCCGAAAATCGGTACATAGGTGGCTTTTTGGTTAGATTAAAAGGAAGGCCGTTCTTCTCTCCGGAAATTGGGCCAGAGGCATACCTATTCAAAAAAACCTTAGCTATGATTCGATTTACTCGAAATTTGATACATAGATCGCTTCTCGCTTAGATTAATAGGAGGACTACACTATTTTGCGGAGACCTGGGCTGAGCTATTCAAACAAATCTTAGTGATGGTTCGATTTTCTTGAGATTTGGTACATAGGTGGCTTTTTGCTTAGATAAAAAGGAATATTACACTTCTGTCCGGAAAGTAGGCAAGGGACTGGTAGATAGGTGGCATTTTGCCTAGGTTAGACTGACCTATTAAAAATTCTTATTTTTGAGTCAATATACGTGAAAATCGGTACATAGGTGGCTTTTCGGTTAGATTAAGAAGAAGACTGTTCTTCTCTCCGGAAATTGGGCCAGAGACATACCTATTCAAAAAAACCTTAGTTATGATTCGATTTACTTGAAAGTTGGTACTTAGGAACTGGCATATTTTAAAAAACCTTAGTTATTTTTGGATTTACTTGAAATTCGGTACATAGGTGACTTTTTGCATAGATTAACAGGAAGATATTTATTCTCTCCGGAAGAGGACCGGTGACGGACTTATTAAAAAAAAAATATATTTTGATTTACTTGAAATTTGGGACTTAGGTGGCTTCTCCTTCGGATTAACGGGAGGACTGCATGACTCTGCTTCTTTTAGGGAAATGGACGAGGAGCTGACATTTTCAAAAGAACTCTATTTTTGACTTGATTTATATGTACTTTGGTACGTGGGTGGCGGCTTGCTTAGATTAACAGGGAGACTTCACTTCACTCCGTAAACTGAACCAGTGACTGCCCTAATCGCAAATATCTTATTTATATTTCGATATACTTGAATTTCGACACATAGACAGATTTTTTTCTTAGATAAAAAGGAACATTACACTTCTTTCCGCAGAGTGGGCAAGGGGTTGGTATATAGGTGGCATTTTGCCTAGGTTAGACTGACCTATTAAAAATTCTTATCTTCGAGTCAATATAAATACGTGAAATTCGGTATATGGTGGCTTTTTGGTTAGATTAAAAGAAAGACCGTTCTTCTCTTCGGAAATTGGGCCAGAGACATACCTATTCAAAAAAAACCTTAGCTATGATTCGATTTACTTGAAGTATGATACATAGGCGGCTTCTCGCTTAGATAAAAAGGAAGATTACACTTCTATCCGGAAAGTTTACAAGGGGCTGGTACGTACGTGGCATTTTGCCTAGGTTAGACTTATCTATGAAAAAATTCTTATTTTTGAGCCAATATACGTGAAATTCGGTATATGGTGGCTTTTTGGCTAGATTAAAAGGAAGACCGTTCTTCTCTTCGGAAATTGGGCCAGAGACATACCTATTCAAAAAAAAACCTTAGCTATGATTCGATTTACTTGAAATTTGATACATAGGTCGCTTCTCGCTTAGATTAATAGGAGGACTGCACTATTTTGCGGAGAGTGGAGCTGGGGCTGAACTATTCGATGGCTCGATTTACTTGAAGTTTTGTACATAGGTGGCTTTTTGCTTAAATAAAAAGGAAGATTACACTTCTTTCCGAAGAGTGGGCAAGGGGCTGGTATATAGGTGGCATTTTGCCTAAGTTAGACTTATCTATGAAACAGTTCTTATTTTTGAGCCAATATACGTGAAATTCGGTATATGGTGGCTTTTTGGCTAGATTAAGAAGAAGACTGTTCTTCTCTCCGGAAATTGGGCCAGAGACATACCTATTCAAAAAAATTCGATTTACTTGAAAGTGGGTACTTAGGAACTGGCATATTTTAAAAAACCTTAGTTATTTTTGGATTTACTTGAAATTCGGTACATAGGTGACTTTTTGCATAGATTAACAGGAAGATATTTATTCTCTCCGGGAAGAGCACCGGTGACGGACTTATTAAAAAAAATATATTTTGATTTACTTGAAATTTGGGACTTAGGTGGCTTCTCCTTCAGATTAACGGGAGGACTGCACGACTCTGCTTCTTTTAGGGAATTGGACGAGGGGCTGACTTATTCAAAAGATCTCTATTTATGACTGGATTGATATGAACTTTGGTACATAGGTGGCGGCTTGCATAGATTAACAGGGAGACTTCACTTCACTTCACTGCCCTTATCGAAAAAATCTTATTTATGTTTCGATATACCTGAATTTCGACACATAGGCAGCTTTTTTCTTACATAAAAAGGAACATTACACTTCTATCCGGAAAGTTGACAAGGGGCTGGTGGCATTTTGCCTAGGTTAGACTTATCTATGAAAAAATTCTTATTTTTGAGCCAATATACGTGAAATTCGGTATATGGCGACTTTTTGGCTAGATTAAAAGGAAGACCGTTCTTCTCTTCTGAAATTGGGCCAGAGACATACCTATTCAAAAAAAACCTTAGCTATGATTCGATTTACTTGAAATTTGATACATAGGTCGCTTCTCGCTTAGATTAATAGGAGGACTGCACTATTTTGCGGAGAGTGGACCTGGGGCTGAACTATTCAAACAAATCTTAGTTATGGCTCGATTTACTTGAAATTTTGTACAAAGTGGCTTTTTGCTTAAATAAAAAGGAAGGTTACACTTCTATCCGGAAAGTGGAAAAGGAAGAGTTAGCAGGAAGATTAAGAAGAAAACTGTTCTGGTCTCCGGAAATTGGGCCAGAGACATACCTATTCAAAAAAACCTTAGTTATGATTCGATTTACTTGAAATTTGGAACTTAGGTGTATTTTTCCTTAAGTTAACAGGAACACTACACTTATCTACTCAAAGTAGTTTTCGGTGAATAGGTAGCTTTTCACTTCGATTATAAGGAAGATTACACTGTGGTCCCGAAAGTGGAGCAGGAACCGGCCTATTTAAAACAACCTTAGTTATTTCTGGATTTACTTGAAAGTCGGTACATAGGTGGCTTCTCGTTCAGATGAACACTTCACTTCTCTACGGTAATTGGACCAAGGACTGAACTATTCGAAAATATCTTATTTATATTTCGATTTACTTGAAATTCGGTACATAGGTAACTTTTTGCTTAGACTAACAGGAAGACTACACTTCTCTCCGAAGAGTGGATGGAGAACATACACGTACCTAAAAAAAAAACGTATTTATGGGTCGAGTTACTTGAAACACGGTACATAGGTGGCTTTTCGCTTAGATTATAAGCAAGGTTACACTTCTATCCGGAAAGTGGACCAGGGACTGACTGACCTATTCAAAAACTCCTTTTCCTGGTTCGATTTAATTGAAATTCGGTACATAGGTGGCTTTTTGCTTAGATAAAACGGAAGATTACACTTCTTTCCGAAGAGTGGGCAAGGGGCTGGTATATAGGTGGCATTTTGAAATTTGGTACATAGATGGCTTTTTGCTTAGATAGAAAGGAAGATTACACTTCTATCCGGAAAGCGGACAAGGGGCTGGTACGTAGGTGGCATTTTGCCTAGGTTAGACTTATCTATGAAACAATTCTTATTTTTGAGCCAAAATACGTGAAATTCGGTATATGGTGGCTTTTTGGCTAGATTAAAAGGAAGACCGTTCTTCTCTTCGGAAATTGGGCCAGAGACAAGCGTATTCAAAAAAAACCTTAGCTATGATTCGATTTACTTGAAATTTGATACATAGGTCGCTTCTTGCTTAGATTAATAGGAGGACTACACTATTTTGCGGAGAGTGGACCTGGGGCTGACTATTCAAACGAATCTTAGTTATGGTTCGATTTACTTGAAATTTGGTACATAGGTGACGGCTTGCTTAGATAAAAAGAAGATTACACTTCCTTCCGAAGAGTGGGCAAGGGGCTGGTACATAGGTGGCATTTTGCCTAGGTTAGACTGACCTATTAAAAATTCTTATTTTCGAGTCAATATACGTGAAAATCGGTACATAGAGGTGGCTTTTTTTGTTAGATTAAAAGGAAGACCGTTCCTCTCTCCGGAAATTGGGCCAGAGGCATACCTATTCAAAAAGACCTTAGCTATGATTCGACTTACTTGAAATTTGATACATAGGTCGCTTCTCGCTTAGATTAATAGGAGGGCTACACTACTTTGCTGAGACCTGGGGCTGAACTATTCAAACAAATCTTAATAATGGTTCGATTTACTTGAAATTTGGTACATAGGTGACGGCTTGCTTAGATAAAAAGGAAGATTACACCTCTATCCGGAAAGTGGAAAAGGGGCTGGTATATAGGTGGCATTTTGCCTATGTTAGACTTATCTATTAAACAATTCTTATTTTTGAGCCAATATACGTGAAATTCGGTATATGGTGGCTTTTTGGTTAGATTAAAAGAAAGACCGTTCTTCTCTTCGGAAATTGGGACAGAGACATACCTATTCAAGAAAACCTTAGTTATGATTCGATTTACTTGAAATTTGGTACTTAGGTGTATTTTTCCTTAAGTTAACAGGAACACTACACTTATCTACTCAAAGTAGTTTTCGGTAAATAGGTAGCTTTTCACTTCGATTATAAGGAAGATTACACTGTGGTCCTGAAAGTGGAGCAGGAACTGGCCTAATTAAAACAACCTTAGTTATTTCTGGATTTACTTGAAAATCGGTACATAGGTGGCTTCTCGTTCAGACAAAGACTACACTTCTCTCCGAAGAATGGACGGGGTACATACACGTACCTACAAAAAAAAACGTATTTATGGGTCGAGTTACTTGAAACACGGTACATAGGTGGCTTTTCGCTTAGATTATAAGCAAGGTTACACTTCTATCCGAAAAGTGGACCAGGGACTGACTGACCTATTCAAAAACTCATTTTCCTGGTTCGATTTAATTGAAATTCGGTACATAGGTCACTTTTTGCTTAGATAAAACGGAAGGTTAACATCTATCCGGAAAGTGGACCAAGGGCTGGTACGTAGGTGGCATTTTGCCAAGGTTAGACTGACCTATTAAAAATTCTTATTTTCGACTCAATATACGTGAAAATCGATACATAGAGGTGGCGTTTTTGTTAGATTAAAAGGAAGACCGTTCTTCTCTCCGGAAATTGGGCCAGAGACATACCTCGTTCAAAAAAACCTTAGCTATAATTCGACTTACTTGAAATTTGAAACATAGGTCGCTTTCCGCTTAGATTAATAGGAGGACTACACTATTTTGCGGAGACCTGGGGCTGAACTATTCAAACAAATCTTAGTAATGGTTCGATTTACTTGAAATTTGGTACATAGGTGGCTTTTTGCTTAAATAAAAGGAAGATTACACCTATATCCGGAAAGTGGAAAAGGGGCTGGTAGATAGGTGGCATTTTGCCTAAGTTAGACTTATCTATTAAACAATTCTTATTTTTGAGCCAATATACGTGAAATTCGGTATATGGTGGCTTTTTGGTTAGATTAAAAGAAAGACCGTTCTTCTCTTCGGAAATTGGGCCAGAGACATACCTATTCAAGAAAACCTTAGTTATGATTCGATTTACTTGAAATTTGGTACTTAGGTGTATTTTTCCTTAAGTTAACAGGAACACTACACTTATCTACTCAAAGTAGTTTTCGGTAAATAGGTAGCTTTTCACTTCGATTATAAGGAAGATTACACTGTGGTCTTGAAAGTGGAGCAGGAACTGGCCTATTTAAAACAACCTTAGTTATTTCTGGATTTACTTGAAAATCGGTACATAGGTGGCTTCTCGTTCAGATGAAGACTTCACTTCTCTACGGTAATTGGACCAAGGACTGAACTATTCGAAAATATCTAATTTATATTTCGATTTACTTAAAATTCGGTACATAGGTAGCTTTTTGCTTAGACTAACAGAAAGACTACACTTCTCTCCGAAGAATGGACGGGGTACATACACGTACCTACAAAAAAAAACGTATTTATGGGTCGAGTTACTTGAAACACGGTACATAGGTGGCTTTTCGCTTAGATTATAAGCAAGGTTACACTTCTATCCGAAAAGTGGACCAGGGACTGACTGACCTATTCAAAAACTCATTTTCCTGGTTCGATTTAATTGAAATTCGGTACATAGGTGACTTTTTGCTTAGATAAAACGGA
Organism: Ceratitis rosa; assembly: GCA_037013455.1. Lineage (NCBI taxonomy): Eukaryota > Metazoa > Arthropoda > Insecta > Diptera > Tephritidae > Ceratitis > Ceratitis rosa. The sequence goes on from JAWMAG010000361.1 coordinate 17,597, forward strand.
AGGTTAACTTCTATCCGAAAAGTGGACCAAGGGCTGGTACGTAGGCGGCATTTTGCCTAGGTTAGACTTACCTATTAAAAATTCTTATTTTTGAGTCAATATACGTGAAAATCGGTACATAGGTGGCTTTTTGGTTAGATTAAAAGGAAGACCGTTCTTCTCTCCGGAAATTGGGTCAGAGGCATAACTACTCAAGAAAACCTTAGCTATGATTCGATTTACTTGAAATTTGATACATAGGTCGCTTCTCGCTTAGGTTAATAGGAGGACTACACTATTTTGCGGAGAGTTGACCTGGGGCTGAACCATTCACACAAATCTTATTTATGGTTCGATTTACTTGAAATTTTGTACATAGGTGACGGCTTGCTTAGATAAAAAGAAGATTACACTTCCTTCCGAAGAGTGGGCAAGGGGCTGGTACGTAGGTGGCATTTTGCCTAGGTTAGACTTATCTATGAAACAATTCTTATTTTTGAGCCAATATACGTGAAATTCGGTATATGGTGGCTTTTTGGCTAGATTAAAAGGAAGACCGTTCTTCTCTTCGGAAATTGGGCCAGAGACAAACGTATTCAAAAAAAACCTTAGCTATGATTCGATTTACTTGAAATTTGATACATAGGTCGCTTCTTGCTTAGATTAATAGGAGGACTACACTATTTTGCGGAGAGTGGACCTGGGGCTGAACTATTCAAACAAATCTTAGTTATGGTTCGATTTACTTGAAATTTGGTACATAGGTGACGGCTTGCTTAGATAAAAAGAAGATTACACTTCCTTCCGAAGAGTGGGCAAAGGGCTGGTACATAGGTGGCATTTTGCCTAGGTTAGACTGACCTATTAAAAATTCTTATTTTCGAGTCAATATACGTGAAAATCGGTACATAGAGGTGGCTTTTTTGTTAGATTAAAAGGAAGACCGTTCTTCTCTCCGGAAATTGGGCCAGAGGCATACCTATTCAAAAAAACCTTAGCTATGATTCGACTTACTTGAAATTTGATACATAGGTCGCTTCTCGCTTAGATTAATAGGAGGGCTACACTACTTTGCTGAGACCTGGGGCTGAACTATTCAAACAAATCTTAGTAATGGTTCGATTTACTTGAAATTTGGTACATAGGTGGATTTTTGCTTAAAGAAAAAGGAAGATTACACTTCTATCCGGAAAGTGGCATTTTGCCTAAGTTAGACTTATCTATTAAACAATTCTTATTTTTGAGCCAATATACGTGAAATTCGGTATATGGTGGCTTTTTGGTTAGATTAAAAGAAAGAACGTTCTTTGCTTAGGAAATTGGGCCAGAGACACACCTATTCAAAAAAGCCATAGTTATGGTTCGATTTACTTGAAGTTTGATACATAGGTGGCTTCTCGCTTAGATTAGGATGAAGACTTCACTTCACTCCGTAAACTGAACCAGTGACTGCCCTAATCCAAAAAATCTTATTTTTATTTAGTTATACTTGAATTTCGACACATAGTCAGCGTTTTTCTTAGATAAAAAGGAATATTACACTTCTCTCCGGAAAGTGGGCAAGGGGCTGGTAGATAGGTGGCATTTTGCCTAGGTTAGACTGACCTATTAAAAATTCTTATTTTTGAGCCAATATACTTGAAAATCGGTACATAGGTGGCTTTTTGGTTAGATTAAGAAGAAGACTGTTCTTCTCTCCGGAAATTGGGCCAGAGACATACCTATTCAAAAAAAACCTTAGTTATATTTCGATTTACTTGAAATTTGGTACTTAGGAACTGGCATATTTTAAAAAACCTTAGTTATTTTTGGATTTACTTGAAATTCGGTACATAGCTGACTTTTTGCTTAGATTAACAGGAAGATATTTATTCCCTCCGGGAAGAGGACCGGTGACGGACTTATTAAAAAAAAAATATATTTTGATTTACTTGAAATTTGGGACTTAGGTGGCTTCTCCTTCAGATTAATGGGAGGACTGCACGACTCTTCTTCTTTTAGGGAATTGGACGAAGGGCTGACTTATTCAAAAGAACTCTATTTATGACTGGATTTATATGAACTTTGGTACATAGGTGGCGGCTTGCTTAGATTAACAGGGAGACTTCACTTCACTCCGTAAACTGAACCAGTGACTGCCCTAATCGAAAAAATCTTATTTATATTTCGATATACTTGAATTTCGACACAAAGGCAGCTTCTTTCTTAGATAAAAAGGAACATTACACTTCTTTCCGAAAAGTGGGCAAGGGGCTGGTATCTAGGTGGCATTTTGCCTAGGTTAGACTGACCTATTAAAAATTCTTATTTTCGAGTCAATATACGTGAAAATCGATACATAGAGGTGGCGTTTTTGTTAGATTAAAAGGAAGACCGTTCTTCTCTCCGGAAATTGGGCCAGAGGCATACCTCTTAAACCTTAGCTATAATTCGACTTACTTGAAATTTGAAACATAGGTCGCTTCCCGCTTAGATTAATAGGAGGACTACACTATTTTGCGGAGACCTGGGGCTGAACCATTCACACAAATCTTATTTATGGTTCGATTTACTTGAAATTTTGTACATAGGTGGCTTTTTGCTTAGATAAAAAGGAAGATTACACTTCCATCCGGAAAGTGGACAAGGGGCTGGTATATAGGTGACATTTTGCCTAAGTTAGACTTACCGATTCAAAAATTCTTATATTTGAGCCAATATACATGAAACTCGGTATATGGTGGCTTTTTGGTTAGATTAAAAGGAATACCGTTCTTCTCTTCGGATATTGTGCCAGAGACATACCTATTCAAAAAAACCTTAGTTATGGTTCGATTTACTTGAAGTTTGATACATAGGTGGCTTCTCGCTTAGATTAGGATGAAGACTTCACTTCACTCCGTAAACTGAACCAGTGACTGCCCTAATCCAAAAAATCTTATTTTTATTTAGTTATACTTGAATTTCGACACATAGTCAGCGTTTTTCTTAGATAAAAAGGAATATTAGACTTCTCTCCGGAAAGTGGGCAAGGGGCTGGTAGATAGGTGGCATTTTGCCTAGGTTAGACTGACCTATTAAAAATTCTTATTTTTGAGTCAATATACTTGAAATCGGTACATAGGTGGCTTTTTGGTTAGATTAAGAAGAAGACTGTTCTTCTCTCCGGAAATTGGGCCAGAGACATACCTATTCAAAAAAAACCTTAGTTATATTTCGATTTACTTGAAATTTGGTACTTAGGAACTGGCATATTTTAAAAAACCTTAGTTATTTTTGGATTTACTTGAAATTCGGTACATAGCTGACTTTTTGCTTAGATTAACAGGAAGATATTTGCTCTCTCCGGGAAGAGGACCAGTGACGGACTTATTAAAAAAAAAATATATTTTGATTTACTTGAAATTTGGGACTTAGGTGGCTTCTCCTTCAGATTAATGGGAGGACTGCACGACTCTTCTTCTTTTAGGGAATTGGACGAAGGGCTGACTTATTCAAAAGAACTCTATTTATGACTGGATTTATATGAACTTTGGTACATAGGTGGCGGCTTGCTTAGATTAACAGGGAGACTTCACTTCACTCCGTAAACTGAACCAGTGACTGCCCTAATCGAAAAAATCTTATTTATATTTCGATATACTTGAATTTCGACACAAAGGCAGCTTCTTTCTTAGATAAAAAGGAACATTACACTTCTTTCCGAAAAGTGGGCAAGGGGCTGGTATCTAGGTGGCATTTTGCCTAGGTTAGACTGACCTATTAAAAATTCTTATTTTCGAGTCAATATACGTGAAAATCGATACATAGAGGTGGCGTTTTTGTTAGATTAAAAGGAAGACCGTTCTTCTCTCCGGAAATTGGGCCAGAGGCATACCTCTTAAACCTTAGCTATAATTCGACTTACTTGAAATTTGAAACATAGGTCGCTTCCCGCTTAGATTAATAGGAGGACTACACTATTTTACGGAGACCTGGGGCTGAACCATTCACACAAATCTTATTTATGGTTCGATTTACTTGAAATTTTGTACATAGGTGGCTTTTTGCTTAGATAAAAAGGAAGATTACACTTCCATCCGGAAAGTGGACAAGGGGCTGGTATATAGGTGACATTTTGCCTAAGTTAGACTTACCGATTCAAAAATTCTTATATTTGAGCCAATATACATGAAACTCGGTATATGGTGGCTTTTTGGTTAGATTAAAAGGAATACCGTTCTTCTCTTCGGATATTGTGCCAGAGACATACCTATTCAAAAAAACCTTAGTTATGGTTCGATTTACTTGAAGTTTGATACATAGGTGGCTTCTCGCTTAGATTAGGATGAAGACTTCACTTCACTCCGTAAACTGAACCAGTGACTGCCCTAATCCAAAAAATCTTATTTTTATTTAGTTATACTTGAATTTCGACACATAGTCAGCGTTTTTCTTAGATAAAAAGGAATATTAGACTTCTCTCCGGAAAGTGGGCAAGGGGCTGGTAGATAGGTGGCATTTTGCCTAGGTTAGACTGACCTATTAAAAATTCTTATTTTTGAGTCAATATACTTGAAAATCGGTACATAGGTGGCTTTTTGGTTAGATTAAGAAGAAGACTGTTCTTCTCTCCGGAAATTGGGCCAGAGACATACCTATTCAAAAAAAACCTTAGTTATATTTCGATTTACTTGAAATTTGGTACTTAGGAACTGGCATATTTTAAAAAACCTTAGTTATTTTTGGATTTACTTGAAATTCGGTACATAGCTGACTTTTTGCTTAGATTAACAGGAAGATATTTGCTCTCTCCGGGAAGAGGACCAGTGACGGACTTATTAAAAAAAAAATATATTTTGATTTACTTGAAATTTGGGACTTAGGTGGCTTCTCCTTCAGATTAATGGGAGGACTGCACGACTCTTCTTCTTTTAGGGAATTGGACGAAGGGCTGACTTATTCAAAAGAACTCTATTTATGACTGGATTTATATGAACTTTGGTACATAGGTGGCGGCTTGCTTAGATTAACAGGGAGACTTCACTTCACTCCGTAAACTGAACCAGTGACTGCCCTAATCGAAAAAATCTTATTTATATTTCGATATACTTGAATTTCGACACAAAGGCAGCTTCTTTCTTAGATAAAAAGGAACATTACACTTCTTTCCGAAAAGTGGGCAAGGGGCTGGTATCTAGGTGGCATTTTGCCTAGGTTAGACTGACCTATTAAAAATTCTTATTTTCGAGTCAATATACGTGAAAATCGATACATAGAGGTGGCGTTTTTGTTAGATTAAAAGGAAGACCGTTCTTCTCTCCGGAAATTGGGCCAGAGGCATACCTCTTAAACCTTAGCTATAATTCGACTTACTTGAAATTTGAAACATAGGTCGCTTCCCGCTTAGATTAATAGGAGGACTACACTATTTTGCGGAGACCTGGGGCTGAACCATTCACACAAATCTTATTTATGGTTCGATTTACTTGAAATTTTGTACATAGGTGGCTTTTTGCTTAGATAAAAAGGAAGATTACACTTCCATCCGGAAAGTGGACAAGGGGCTGGTATATAGGTGACATTTTGCCTAAGTTAGACTTACCGATTCAAAAATTCTTATATTTGAGCCAATACACATGAAATTCGGTATATGGCGGCTTTTTGGTTAGATTAAAAGGAATACCGTTCTTCTCTTCGGATATTGTGCCAGAGACATACCTATTCAAAAAAACCTTAGTTATGGTTCGATTTACTTGAAGTTTGATGCATAGGCGGCTTCTCGCTTAGATTAGTATGAGGACTACACTTCTCTCCGTAAACTGAACCAGTGACTGCCCTAATCCAAAAAATCTTATTTATATTTCGACATACTTGAATTTCGACACATAGGCAGCTTTTTTCTTAGATAAAAAGGAATATTATACTTCTTTCCGGAAAGTGGGCAAGGGGCTGGTATATAAGTGGCAATTTGCCTAGGTTAGACTGACCAATTAAAAATTCTTATTTTTGAGTCAATATACGTGAAAATCGGTACATAGGTGGCTTTTTGGTTAGATTAAGAAGAAGACTGTTCTTCTCTCCGGAAATTGGGCCAGAGACATACCTATTCAAAAAAACATTAGTTATGATTCGATTTACTTGAAATTTGGTTGGTTGAAGACATGGATGAGGATGACCTCATCATCCTGTAAAATAATAAGTTGTACCTACAAAAAAATAAGGAAAAGAAAATGAATTAAGAAACTAATTATAACTTAGAATTAAATTTATGAATACCTACCTGAATACCTACCCGAATACTTACCCGAAAAATAACCTCCCTGCTTTTATTCAAACGCACTTACCTGCAACCCTACTCCGTTCCGTTACTCCTTCCAACGTATGTATATACAAATAGTATAAATAAAGAGAATATTAGCGAGTTAAGTAAGTTCGTTTGTATGTGCGAATAAAATTATACGGTGTTCCGAAAATCATAAAATATTATACGGTTTCGTAAAATCATAAAATATTATACGGTTTCGTAAAATCATAAAAAGTTGTACGGTTTTCTTAAAATAAAATATTGTGCGGTTTTCTTAAAATAAAATATTATACGGTTTCCTTAGAATATAAAATTATACTTTTTTTTTGAAATAACAAATAAAAGGTGGGATTATACCCAAATGTGAAGTTAAAAATTTACGTGCGTTTCATTTTAAATTTAACACGGAATATTTTACATGGTGCCGAAAACCCAATTACGGAGTGAACCGAAAAAACAATAGAAAAGAGCTTTTTATACATAAAAATTATTCTTTGTGCGGTGGAAAAAGAAAACCACAAAATTGAAAAAAAGAAATAATAAAGCATATTAATACTCGTATGTGAGACGTACATATGTGCAGGTGCAACATTAAATACATAAAAATAAAATTTTAACTCAAGTAACAAAACAAAATAATCGTTTGAATAAATAAAGTGCATGAGACAATAAACCAAATTACCATACATACATAATCGCTTTAAATACAAATTAAAACCATATCGGGAAAAATATAAACGGAAAAAATACATATATACATACATATATTCATATCTATGTACATAAACAACTATATAATATTAATATATGTACATACACAATTATATAATACACAAAAGTGAAAATTATACGAAATACAAACATATTTCCATATATACGGTGCACAAAATTAAGTAAAACTTTAAATTAAAAAAAAAAAAAAAATAAAAAATTAAAAAAAATAGGAGTGGAAAATAAAATACATACCCGCATACAAAAATAAAAGAGAAAAAAAATATATCTTCGAGAGTGCAGTGACCAGTGCGGTACATACATATACATATGTATAATACATACAAAATTAAAAACAAATAAAAAAACAAACAGCTAAAAAAAAAAAATTTTTAAATAAATTTAAAAAATTAAATTAAAAATAAACAAACTAAAAATCGCTAAAAAGCCGGTTGTGATTATATGCTTATATAACATACATACATATGCATATCAAAATAATAAGAACATTGTAAAATATATATCAAAAAAAAAAATTATAATTAAAACTAAATAGATTGAAAAGAAAAAATAGTAAACCAAAATCAGAATAAATATTATTTTTGCATGAAAAAATTTTTTCACAACACAAATTAAATAAAGAGGTGTAAAAATTAAATAAAATTTTAAATTATGAATAAAAAAAAAAAAAAACAAAGAGCACACGTAACACATACAGCAGCAGTCCACGCAACAATCAATACCACAACACACAGAAGACAACACTCCTCCGTCCCGTCTCCAGAAAACAGATAAGTTTGGTTTGTCCCGATGCCTCAGTAAGTCCAACTTTCTCACTCTATTATTTATTAATTTAAGTTTAGCGGGTTTTGCCAAACAGTGTATGATACCTCCTCATCATATACATATATACATAAAAATTTCTCAAAAAATAATTATAAAATTAAAAGTTTTATGTTTTTAACGTTTGCGCAAAATTACAAAATCCGCTAAACTATTCTCAAAATATAATATACATAGCGGGTCACCAAATTCGGTAAATGAAAATCCTCTAATTTTCATTTACCGAATAAAACATCGCTCATATATAATATATTACCATTTATATATGGAAAACTCGCGCTTTCCCCATAAAAAGTATATATTCAATACGAAAAACCGCTTATTATTATATATCCCCTTACGTATATAAACTCCCCTTTTTATATACGCCAACTGGTTCCAAAACAACGACGGACCAGAAAAGGACCAGATCGGACCAGTTGCCCCTCTAATATATCCTCTAAAGTATATACATACTCTCAGTATATACACCCCAACAGGGCCGAAACTCATTACTACGGGCCCAAAACCGGCCCAGTGTAGGCACATTACACTGCCCAAAGTCACCACCGCATAGCAAGCCACCGCTACTCAACCGTGGTACATGTATATACATACACATATATACATACAGTGGTTTTTTTTCAATTCTGGCAATTTCCCCTTCTTCGCTATTTACAATAGCAAACGGACAAAGGCACGTATGTATATAAGTATACATACGTACATACTCGTGTAAGCTAATCAAAGCACCCAGCATACAAACGGGGTATAACAAAAACCCAGTATACATTTATACATTGCTGTGCTCAGACGCGCTGAGACAGTACAATATAAATATAAAAGCTACCCCCTAAATAAATTAAGTATAAATAATATATATATATATACTTAAATATATATATATATATATAAATATAAATAAATATTTTATAATAAAATTTTATAAAATCAATATCTCGCAATGGAGGATAAAATGGAGAAGCTCCAATCACTCCACCCCCTTACAGGACCCCGAACTCGCTCGAAATCCCAGGCGGAAGAAGAGGAATTCTCCCAGCTACACAAACAATTTTTATATGAGCTCTCCAGGATGGAAAAATTCTGCGGAAAATGGTGAGACACCAGTGAAGAAACTCATTCCGAAGCAGCCCTCAAAATTTTCAAGGACCATCTGGAAAGGCACATGGAACTAGTGGAGGCAGCCAACCAGAACCTACATATGAGCAACGTGGACGATGAAAAGACACGCTCAGCATGCGCAGAGGCCTACGAGACAACAAATGACAACGCAATGCTCACGAAAATCAGGATAAGTGAGTTATTTGGCCAAATCCAACCAAATATGGATTCCTCCCGGTCAATCACCCCCCTCACAAAGATGTCCCCCCCCAACACAATCTGACTCACTCAGCTTTCTCAAGGTACCTGCATGTGACACAGAAATCTTCTATGGAGGATATGAAGATTGGCCCTCATTTAGGGACATGTTCACAGCAGTGTACATCAACCACCCCCAATTATCCAAAGTGCAGAAACTATACCACTTGAGACAAAAAACAAGAGGTAAAGCTGCACTCCTAATAAAAAATTACCCTCTCAGTGGCCACAATTTCTCATTAGCATGGGATGCACTCAAGGCACGCTACGAAAACAGAAGAATAGTAGTGGATGGCCAAATAAAAACGTTGTTCAACATCCAACATGCCCACACAGAGAACGGAGAGAAGATTCAACAGATCCAGACGACAATAAATAATTGTCTTTCTACCCTACAGGCAAATGGAGTGTCAACAGACAGCTGGGACCCAATGCTTGTCTACCTCTGCTCGTCAAAACTGCCGGACGAGACACTAGCTCTCTGGGAGCAATCACTCAACTCAAGGAAGGAGTTACCTCGATGGTCAGAAATGGACCAATTTCTGACAGTTTGGTACGAGGTCGTGGAGCGACTCAGCACCTACAGACCCAATAAGCCGAAGATGAATCAACCAGCTACCCCCAACGGACACCAGCAGTCCCTCCCCCAACATTTAATTATCGGAACAAAACCCAATCGTTCCATACTCAAAACAAAAGGCAAGTTTCCTGTAAACTATGCCAATCAAACTACTCGATGACAACGTGCGTCAAATTTCGAGAACTGTCCGTCTCAGACCGGAACAAGTTTATTAAAGAAAACAACTACTGCAAAAATTGCCTGGCGTACTCGCATTTGGAGAAAGATTGCAAAAGCAACTTTACGTGCCCTGCACCTCTAAGCAGGCATCCAAAAACTCAAAGGCAAATGAAAGCGGTAGAACAAAAACTCTATCTCACTTTTCGAGTAACAAAGAGATGACTTTGCTTCCCACAGCAAATATTCCCATTCTCCACAAAGGAGAGTTAACTCACATCAGAGCTCTCATTGACCAAGGCTCTCAAAAAACTTTTGTAACATCCCGTATACAAAAGTTACTTGGTCTCCCCACCACAAAAGCCAACTACCAAATTCTCGGCATGGGCGGTAACACAGTCCAAAACTCGAATAGATTATGCTCTATTACGATATGCTCAGCTAATCAAACAGTAAAAATCGCGGCTCAAGCGATAATACTGCCTCAATTGACGCACACTCTCCCATCCTTCAAAATAAAAGAAGTAGATCTAACGGAATATCTCTCACTGCCATTAGCAGACCCCAACTGCTTTACCCCAGCTAGAATAGATATGGTCTCAAAATTAATGTAGGCGGCAGCTTAATAGCCCAAAACACAATATTTGGGTGGATACTAAGTGGACCAGTTGTGGAAGAAATCTCATCCTTCTCTACTCAGGTGATTGAAACCCCTTCAGAATCCCTAGGAGAATTACCCAAGAAATTCTGGGAACAAGAAGAGGTACCACCGGCCCCCACATACACAGACGATGATGAATACTGTGAAGCGCTCTACAAAAAAACCACTCATCGACGAGAAGACGGCCGATATGTAGTAAAGCTGCCATTCAAGTCAGCTTTCCCGGACTCCATCGCGCTCGGGCACTCCAGACCCGCAGCACAGCAGCAATACCTCAGCATGGAACGAACCAACGAAAAGAAAGATGAGCTTCGGAACACCTATTCCGAAGTCTTAGAGGAATACCTTACGTTAGATCACATGGAACCAACCCAGTCACGAGAAATCATACGCGACGGTAAATATTTCTCATTTTACCTACCCCATCACGCGGTGATTAAACCAGGAAGTAAAACTACTAAAGTCCGTGTAGTTTTCAATGCGTCAAAAACCTCGCATTCCGGTCTCTCACTCAATGACGTATTACATACTGGCCCCGTTCTCCAAAATGACTTAATGCTCGTTATTCTAAAATGGAGATTATATAAGTATGTATTTAACGGCGACATTGAAAAAATGTACCGCCAAATATACGTCCATAAGGAAGACCAAGACTTCCAACGTGTTCTATCCCGCAGAACCCCCCATAGTCCGATAGAAGACTTTAAACTAAAAACAGTGACATTCGGTGTCAACTGCGCTCCATACTTGGCGATAAGGACACTCCACCAATTAGCCGAGGACTCTAAGGAGACATACCCCGATGTCTCAAAATTATTAAGAGGAGAGACATACGTAGATGACATCCTTTCAGGCGGACATAATCTCGACTCAGCCGGCGAATCGATACATCAAGTTATCGAAGTACTCAAGTCAGCCGGATTCCCGTTAAAAAAGATCACAGCAAACCACAAGTCACTGCTGAAAGACATCCCCCCGTCTGATCTTTTAGATGAAGAATTTCTCGAATTCCAAGAGGCAAGTTCTACAAAAACCCTCGGAATAAAATGGAATGCTCTCACTGATACATTTTCGTACTCAGTTGACCCCCCCTTATCCTCAGACACTGCCACGAAACGACAGATCCTCTCATCTGTCGCGAAACTTTTCGACGCGGCAGGATGGCTATCGCCCATAATGATAGCAGCGAAAACTCTTCTTCAGCAACTATGGATGGAAGGAACAGAATGGGACGAAACCGTGAAGCCGATCTCACTCCATAAATGGAACACCTTCAGGAGAAATCTCGCCGCAATCGAAGAAATAAGGATACCGCGATGGGTGCAATTCAGCCCAAACAGTTCCATTCAGCTACACGGATTCTCAGATGCTTCCGAGAAGGCATTCTGCGCTTGCGTATACTTACGAGTCCAGCAAGGTGAATCTGCTACATCCCACTTACTCGCAGCCAAGAGTAAAGTAGCCCCCTTACAAACCGTCTCTCTCCCGAGGCTGGAACTTTGCGGCGCAGTTTTACTCGCAAAATTAATAAAGCAGATCCGATCCTCCCTAAATCTGCCATCTCATTAACTAAATTTGTGGACAGACTCCTCAATTGTATTAGCATGGCTGGAAAAACCCCCATGGACGTGGAAAACATACGTAGCGAACAGGACATCTCAGATCCCCGAACTCGTAAACAATGCTACGTGGCGACATGTCTCCAGCGCTGACAACCCAGCTGATCTAGGTACGCGTGGAGTCAAACCCCAAGAGCTCGTCAACTGTTCACTCTGGTGGAAAGGCCCCGAGTGGTTGACTAGGCCATCCCCACTTTGGCCGAAAAGTTCACCCACTCACCAGTCCCCCCCCGAAAAGAGACACATAGAAGTGCTCCATGCTTTAGAAAATACGGACTTCTTAGACCGTTTCTCCTCCTTCTCAAGAGCCCTTAGAGTGACGGCTTTCAAATTAAGATTCTCACAAAGGGCACGGAAACTGCCTCCTCCCAATACTTCTAGCCTCACACAAGCGGAAATAAATCAAGCCAAAACTCGTCTCATTTTATGTACGCAAAGAAGATATTTTGCAAAAACTATTACAGCGTTAGAAGCAAAATCCCCGGTCGGTAAAAGAGACCCACTGCTTTCCCTCAACCCATTCACAGATTCGTCTGGCGTTCTACGCGCGAATGGACGACTAAGCTATGCGGCTCTCAGTTATAGTGAGAGCCATCCAATTATCATCCCAGATAACTCTAGATTTTGCACTCTTCTCCTCGCATTTCTCCACGGTACCCTTTTGCACGCTGAAAAACAGCTTATGACACGAATGATTCAGCAGGAATATTACATCCCACGAATGAGGCAGAAGATCAAGACGTGTATATTCAACTGCAAAGTTTGTACAATTTACAAACAAAAAATGAAATCCCAAATCATGTCGGCGCTCCCTCCTGAACGCTCAACGTACTCGCTCCCCTTTCACACCACAGGAATTGACTTTGCAGGTCCATTTCTTGTGGAAACTTCTATACTCCGTCGTGCATCTCACTCAAAAGCCTATGTATGCGTTTTCATATGCTTCTCCACAAAGGCTATTCATCTCGAAGTGTGCTCCGACTTGACCACCGAATCTTTCAAAGCCGCGTTTGCACGTTTCGTCGGACGCAGAGGCATCCCACATAAAGTCATGTCCGACAACGGTAAGACGTTTGTAGGAGCACAACGTAGTTTCTCACGTGAATTATCCTCCTTCCTTGCAGAAACCTCAGAGGATATAGCAAAAAAATACGCCATTCACGGATTCACATGGCAATTCATCCCGCCATACGCCCCTCACATGGGCGGACTATGGGAGGCTGCAGTGAAAAGTTTCAAAACTCACTTTACGAAGGTAGCCGGCAGCCAAAAATTTACGTTCGAGGAGTTCACTACGCTCCTTATTCGTATCGAAGCGGTTCTTAACTCCAGACCGCTCTCCCCAATGTCTCAAGATCCTGACGACTTAAAAGCTCTGACCCCAGGCCACTTTCTGCGTGGAGCTCCCCTACTCTCCATCCCGGAACCGAACTCGGAAGAGCTAACTCTAATGAATAAATGGGAAAAATTGAAAGTGCTCCACCACCAATTCAGTAAACGCTGGAAGTCGGAATATCTCCAAGAGCTCCACAAACGGCATAAATGGAAAGGCCAAGAGCTCAATCTCACTGAAGGAGATCTCGTTGTCATTAAAGACGACCTCCTGCCCCCCAACGAATGGCGTTTAGGACGCGTCATACAACTTCATCCCGCTCCCGACCAAAATATCCGAGTGGTAGATATCCGAACTCAAAACGGAGTCGTTACTCGCAATATCACAAAACTCTGTGTATTACCACCCGCTTAGCTTATACGTTCTCAATTTATACATCTCGTTCCCCACACGATCCCACATGCCGCTTATTCTTATTAACAAATACTGCAACCCTATATTTACAGATCTCAAGGTTTCCGAAAGTGTCGCCTCTGTTGCCGCACCCATTCGCTGCGCTTTTGCCGAGCCTTCATAGCGATGACTCCCGAAGAGCGATATGAATCGGCCAAGGTCCATCGCTACTGTTTAAATTGCTTGGCGACCTCGCATACCACGGGATGCTGTGATAGCCCCGACAGTTGCCGCCGCTGCGGCCTGGCTCATCACACAATGCTCCATCGGCCAATACGCGACCTCCCCGAGGGTAAACCGACAACGAAAAAGGTAACCTTTCAACCGGCTGACACTCGGCGCACCAACCCACCTTCAAGGAAAACAAGGAAAGAGCAACCGTCAACCCGGCGAAATCAAAGAGCTGTTTCCCGCAATGCTCCTACTGTAAAAAGAGCTGTTTCCCGCAATGCTCCGGCTGTAAAAAGAAAAATACGCGGGTTGGTGCAGAAAGCGCGAGAAACGCTAAACCAGCTCGAAAACCTCGTCGAAGCATCGTCGCCGCAGGCCCGCCGGCATGTTGAAGACATGGATGAGGATGACCTCATCATCCTGTAGAATAATAAGTTGTACCTACAAAAAAATAAGGAAAAGAAAATGAATTAAGAAACTAATTATAACTTAGAATTAAATTTATGAATACCTACCTGAATACCTACCCGAATACTTACCCGAAAAATAACCTCCCTGCTTTTATTCAAACGCACTTACCTGCAACCCTACTCCGTTCCGTTACTCCTTCCAACGTATGTATATACAAATAGTATAAATAAAGAGAATATTAGCGAGTTAAGTAAGTTCGTTTGTATGTGCGAATAAAATTATACGGTGTTCCGAAAATCATAAAATATTATACGGTTTCGTAAAATCATAAAATATTATACGGTTTCGTAAAATCATAAAAAGTTGTACGGTTTTCTTAAAATAAAATATTGTGCGGTTTTCTTAAAATAAAATATTATACGGTTTCCTTAGAATATAAAATTATACTTTTTTTTTGAAATAACAAATAAAATGTGGGATTATACCCAAATGTGAAGTTAAAAATTTACGTGCGTTTCATTTTAAATTTAACACGGAATATTTTACTCTTAGGAACTGGCATATTTTAAAAAAGCTTAGTTATTTTTGGATTTAATTGAAATTCGGTACTTAGGTGTATTTTTCCTTAAGTTAACAGGAACACTACACTTATCTACTCAAAGTAGTTTTCGGAAAATATGTAGCTTTTCACTTCGATTATAAGGAAGATTACACTGTGGTCCTGAAAGTGGAGCAGGAACTGGCCTATTTAAAACAACCTTAGTTATTTCTAGATTTACTTGAAAATCGGTACATAGGTGGCTTCTCGTTCAGATGAACACTTCACTTCCCTACGGTAATTGGACCAAAGACTTAGTTACTTGAAACACGGTACATAGGTGGCTTTTCGCTTAGATTATATGCAAGGTTACACTTCTATCCGGAAAGTGGACCAGGGACTGACTGACCTGTTCAAAAACTCCTTTTCCTGGTTCGATTTAATTGAAATTCGGTACATAGGTGGCTTTTTGCTTAGATAAAAAGGATGATTACACTTCTATCCGGAAAGTGGAAAAGGGGCTGGTACGTAGGTGGCATTTTCCCTAGGTTAGACTTATCTATGAAACAATTCTTATTTTTGAGCAAATATACGTGAAATTCGGTATATGGTGGCTTTTTGGCTAGATTAAAAGGAAGACCGTTCTTCACTCCGAACATTGGACCAGAGACATACCTATTCAAAAAAACCTTAGCTATGATTAGATTTACTTGAAATTTGATACATAGGTCGCATCTCGCTTAGATTAATAGGAGGACTACACTATTTTGCGGAGAGTGGACCTGGGGCTGAACTATTCAAACAAATCTTAGTTATGGTTCGATTTACTTGAAATTTGGTACATAGGTGGCTTTTTGCTTAGATAAAAAGGAAGATTACACTTCCATCCGGAAAGTGAACAAGGGGCTGGTATATGGGAGACATTTTGCCTAAGTTAGACTTACCGATTCAAAAATTCTTATATTTGAGCCAATATACATGAAATTCGGTATATGGTGGCTTTTTGGTTAGATTAAAAGGAATACAGTTCTTCTCTTCGGAAGTTGTGCCAGAGACATACCTATTCTAAAAAACCTTAGTTATGGTTCGATTTACTTGAAGTTTGATACATATGTGGCCTCTCGCTTAGATTAGTATGAGGACTACACTTCTCTCCGTAAACTGAACCAGTGACTGCCCTAATCCAAAAAATCTTATTTTTATTTCGATATACTTGAATTTCGACACATAGTCAGCTTTTTTCTTAGATAAAAGGAATATTACACTTCTTTGCGGAAAGTGGGCAAGGGGCTGGTATATAGGTGGCATTTTGCCTAGGTTAGACTGACCTATTAAAAATTTTTATTTTTGAGCCAATATACGTGAAAATCGGTACATATGTGGCTTTTTGGTTAGATTAAGAAGAAGACTGTTCTTCTCTCCGGAAATTGGGCCAGAGACATACCTTTTCAAAAAAACCTTAGTTATGATTCGATTTACTTGAAATTTGGTACTTAGGAACTGGCATATTTTAAAAAACCTTAGTTATTTTTGGATTTACTTGAAATTCGGTACATACGTGACTTTTTGCTTAGATTAACAGGAAGATATTTATCCTCTTCGGGAAGAGGACCGGTGACGGACTTACTAAAAAAAAATATATTTAGATTTACTTGAAATTTGGGACTTAGGTGGCTTCTCCTTCAGATTAACGGGAGGACTGCACGTCTCTTCTTCTTTTAGGGGCTGACTTATTTATGACTGGATTTATATGAACTTTGGTACATATTAGTATTAACAGGGAGACTTCACTTCACTCCGTAAACTGAACCAGTGACCGCCCTAATCGAAAAAATCTTATTTATATCTCGATATACTTGAATTTCGACACATAGGCAGCTTTTTTCTTAGATAAAAAGAAACATTACACTTCTTTCCGAAGAGTGGGCAAGGGGCTGGTATCTAGGTGGCATTTTGCCTAGGTTAGACTGACAGAGGCATACCTATTTAAAAAAACCTTAGCTATGATTCGGCTTACTTGAAATTTGATACATAGGTCGCTTGTCGCTTAGATTAATAGGAGGACTACACTATTTTGCGGAGATCTGGCGCTGAACTATTCAAACAAATCTTAGATATGGTTCGATTCACTTGAAATTTGGTACATAGGTGGCGGCTTGCTTAGATAAAAAGGAAGATTACACTTCCATCCGGAAAGTGGACAAGGGGCTGGTATATAGGTGACATTTTGCCTAAGTTAGACTTACCGATTCAAAAATTCTTATATTTGAACCAATATACATGAAATTAGGTATATGGTGGCCTTTTGGTTAGATTAAAAGGAATACTGTTCTTCTCTTCGGAAATTGTGCCAGAGACATACCTACTCAAAAAAACCTTAGTTATGGTTCGATTTACTTGAAGTTTGACACATAGGTGGCTTCTCGCTTAGATTAGTATGAGGACTACACTTCTCTCCATAAACTGAACCAGTGACTGCCCTAATCCAAAAAATCTTATTTTTTTCGATATACTTGTATTTCGACACAAAATCAACTTTTTTCTAAGATAAAATGGAATATTACACTTCTTTGCGGAAAGTGGGCAAGGGGCTGGTATATAGGTGGCATTTTGCCTAGGTTAGACTGACCTATTAAAAATTCTTATTTTTGAGTCAATATACGTGAAAATCGGTACATAGGGGGCTTTTTGGTTAGATGAAGAAGAAGACTGGTCTTCTCTCCTTAAATTGGGCCAGAGACATACCTATTCAAAAAAACCTTAGTTATGATTCGATTTCATAGGTAGCTTTTTTCTTAGATAAAAAGGAACATTACACTTCTTTCCGAAGAGTGGACAGGGGGCTGGTGTATAGGTGGCATTTTGCCTAGGTTACACTGACCTATTAAAAATTCTTATTTTCGAGTCAATATACTTGATTCGACTTACTTGAAATTTGATACATAGGTCGCTTCTCGCTTAGATTAATAGGAGGACTACACTATTTTGCGGAGAGTGGATCTGGGGCTGAACTATTCAAACAAATCTTAGTAATGGTTCGATTTACTTGAAATTTGGTACATAGGTGGCTTTTTGCTTAGATAAAAAGGATGCATACAACGGCGCCTCGTGGGATTGGAGCGCATCGATGTAGATTTATGAATATGAAATAAACCAATAGAAAATAAAATATCAGTTTTTCTGTTGATATTGAATCTGCACTATGTATTTTATTGATTGAAATATGAGTTTTACCTGTACAATAGTATGTGGTGGATGAGGGTGATGGCTGGTGATTCGCTGATGGTTCGCTGGTTAGGACACGTCCGTTTAGGTGTGATTATGATATCGCAATACTGTATAAGAATAATAAGTTCTTACCGTTTGCCATAAATTCGGTAAACGGTTCATGTTAAGATTTAACGAAAGATTTTTATTGGAAGTATTAGGGTGGTCCCTAAGGAGAGGTAATTTAGGCTTTTGGCCTAAACATGCCGGCCCCCTTGCGGTAAGCAAGACCTGGTTAAGAGGCGAACCCAACCATCACTCCCATTTACATGCATATCTTGGTTTTGGAGTTTGGAATCCTGAAGAAAGTGAATGTCCTCATGTGCGTCAACCTGTGGATGTCTGTAGAGATAGAGTTAATAAAACATGCGTGGTTCTAATTCATTTGTGCTTTATTATATTCATTATGCTTATGGCTAGATATTATATTAAAATATTATTAATTTTTGCACACTCCCGAGAGGACCCATCCAAAGACAGTGCTTTGCCCTACAAGCGGGCCAAAGAGGTGGGTAGTGTCCCTGGCAGAATTATGTCGGCGTATACATCCGCGCCGAGCACGAGCCGTACCGGACTGGACCGATCAAAATGAGGATCGGCGAGTTTAATGTGGACATATGCGCTCGCGATTCCCGGGTCCACCGATGTGCTGGGACAAACACGCCGTAAGTCTTTAACCGCGACCGCATGCGTCATTATGCGTGTCGCTGTCCCGTGCTTTCCCCGGAAGCACAGCATGCAACCTCTTTGGCTCCCTATTAGTACCAGCGGCAGCCTCAGCTCGTCCATCAGCCCCGACGAAATTAGGGTCGTTGATACGCATACATCTATCAATGCACGTACTAGATGGAGGCGACCTCCTGCCTCTATTTTGATTACTGCTGTTGGGGCCACGGCTATCATCGGGCGGAGTGTTTGCCCCAGTAGATTTTGGGCGCCGAGTTGCCCACTTCTAAAATGGCGAGGTAGCTGGTGAGGCCTGGTCACCAGTCTACCATCGCCTTGTTGCTGGTGTGATTGGTGCGGTCGGAAAGGACGTGTTTCCGATCTGCGTTGCTTGTTCTGGCGTGGTCGGAAAGTCCTGGTCTCCGATCCAGAGGCCTTCTGTCTCTCATGCTGAGGTGGGGGTCGGAAAGTCCGAGTCTCCGGTACCCCTGTATTTGTTGCGCGGAAAGGCCGTGTTTCCGCTGCGGGCTCTGTTGTTACCAGCGATTCGTCACCCGATTCACTCGCATGAATAGAGATCGCGTCGCTTTCTTCATCGGCGACTTGGTCAGCCCAGGATCTCACTCTCGGCTTTGGTGTAGGTTTAATTGCCCTTATGTCGTCTATGTGAAGGGTCGTGTGATGCCTCTCATTACATTTTCGGCACCTGAATTGACTTGTGCAATTCTTTTCCTTATGGGCCATTGATAGGCAGTTGGCGCAGAATTGGCCAAGGAGCGCTTCGCGAAGCCTCTCTTCTGGCGACTTTTGCCGGTAGACTGGACATAGGCGTATCAGATGTCTCCCTTCACACAGACGACACGCGCTTGCATACCGATGCCCTTGTCGCTCTGCCTTTTTGAGCATTTTGCCGTAGCGAGTCATTTTTCTTACTGAAATATTTTTTAAAAAGTATAATTGTAAATGCTTGGCCAAAAAAAATAATGTTGGGTGGCGGGATTTACTACAAAAAATATGTTTGTAATGTGGTAGAGGCTTCAGTGACGGATTGTTTGTGGTTCTTGCTTTAGATCAGTATGACCAGCTTAAAAAATTCGTTAAGAGATGCCACTTGCATAAGCATACATAGTCCGGACACAAACCATTCGAAGCTATGTAGGTTAATGCACACTCGATGATTGATGTTATTATTATTATTGAAATTTTTTTTTTTTTTTTTTTTTTGCTCCACTTTCGAGAGCTCGGCAGTGACTATATATTATTAATTATTATATCAAATACTTTTGACCCTCCGCCCCGTAGAAAAGACGAACGAAGTAGTTACTCCGTTGTCGAACGATATGTTGGACTTCATGAGTTTAAATTATGATTCAATTTCCAACTCAGATTGGTTGAGTTATTTGAACCTATTTGTTAGATTTTGAAATTATTGCATATAGATAGATAAATGATCGTTTGTTAATGAGAGGAAGAAAAGAAAAAAAATTATGGCATCACGCGATGTTTCATAATCTTATGCGTGTGAGCGTAGTATTATAAAGTGGAAACTAAGTTGATCTGGCAACTTACATTTCCTTTCTAAGAATGGCCATCATCAATGAATGAAATGGCCATCTTCTTTTCTATGCTGCATGTGACGAGGGTGAGTACTATAATCGTTTAGCCACATTCTTATATAATATTCTATTAAATATTTGATATCTTTTTTTTCAGATTTTTTGCACTAATGGCTCTCGAATGAATTCGAAATGGCGCTCGAGCATTCGTAATGGCGCTGGTTTGGGTGATATGTTTTTTTTTTTCTTTTTAAAATCCCTAATTCATCTGTGATCACCTGCTTCGGTTTGGCGCTTGCCATACCACGTGTCATCGCTCACTCCATTCGAGATTTCATGCATCGTCTATCCTGTATTCCTTGACATTGTCATGGTGATTGCGTAAATATTTTTTTATGAAATTAAAAAGTTCAAAAAAAAAAAATTAAATGCCGAAGCGACTACTGCAGTTTCGTCAACCACAGGCAATGCAGCTGCCGATAAAGATGAGTCCGAAGAGGCGGCCATTAATGCAGCAAGCATATTGGGGCGTACCGGAGTGATTTGCTATAATGTTAGCAACAGCTTTAGCAGGTACGTAGTTAAATTTTGTATTTCGTGGCTACAAATCTCTTCAATTGCATAAAACGTCGCGAACGTGAGGCAGGGGCAACGTAAATTGAACGCAGATCCAAGGAAAAGCTGGTGCTTGGTGGATATTATGTCGAATACATGCATACATACGTGTATATTTTCCAAGAAACGTGTTGTGGGTGCGGTAAGTTTTAAGCAAATTCCCTATATGATATTCAGAAAATATATTGAACTTAATAGAAAAGAGTCACCGTTGTTGTAACAACGTTTTAACAAAATTTTTAATTTTAATAATTTGCAATTTTAATAATTTGTAAAATTTCAAAAAAATTAAATAACCACCTATTGTGAACCGACCCAGCAATATGCAAGCAGCTGAGTTTGACATTTGACTGCATGTATTATTGTTTTGATTTTTGATCAGCGGTTGGCGGAAAATTATATTCATATTCAAATAAAAGTTTCAATTAATCGGTTCGCATATACGATGTGGTTTTCACATTGCATTCCAATGTACAGTGGTTATTTTATTAACCTGTTTTGCTTTCTACTAAGCAGTATTTCGGCGAACTCATTCAATGTATGGGCGATGACAAATATAGTGAATTCGTCAATTCCATGGGCACTTACATTTTTAATGTGTATGATGTACAAGATCATACACCACATGGAAATAAATAGTTAAATACCCAGACTGGAGAGCCATCTCCTTATATTGCAGAGGCTATAACAACAGAAGTTGCTGGTGTTCCGGATCTACACAGATCGTGGTCGCAATCATCGCATACATTTGCAACTTTAGGATACTGCCGGACAGGAACGTTTTCGTACATTAACCAGTGCCTTCTATCGTGATGCGCTGGGCTTTCTACTCACTTTCGATTTGACCAACGAGAAATCCTTCCTTGAAATTAGTAATTGGTTAGAATAGTTGCGAATGCACGCCTACTCAGATCCTGAAGTGGTATTATGTGCCAACAAATGCGATCTCGAAGCTGTGCGTGCAGTTAGTCATGAACAAATGCGTGCTCTGTCCCACCGCTATGCACTACCGTACATTGAGACTAGCGCTTGTACTGGTTAAAATATCAGGCAAGCAGTTGAATTGCTTGTGGAGCGTATTATGTTGCGTATGGAGAATGTAGCAACAAATGCTGAACCAACGCGGTTGATGACACAAACACGTTGTATACCCAATGTAGATTTTCCGGGTGGTGGCGGTGGAGGTGGTGTCAATATAGTGCGCTTAGGTTGTAAAGATATGGAGTTGACTGAGGAGCAACAACAGAGTCGACATTGCAAAAGTTAAATAAAGAATTTTCAAATCTCCAATTTAACTGAATACTCTACGCATAATTACTGTTTGGTACAATAATTTTTAAATATATGTATATGTGTGTGCAAAAGTTGTATGGTTTTGGAAAATTACTTTTTCTAAAAAAAAATAAGTATAAAAGAGATACTAATGTTGTTACAAATTTAATGCTTAAAAAATATTACTGCTCAATTAATGTAATAGCCGCGGAAAGAATATATCTGCGATACTATCAAAGGGTCATTATGCTTCTTTTGTTGGAGCCTGTTATATTTTATTTTCCTTCGTTTCTTTGGAAAATGTGGGAAGGGCAACGACTAAAATAGTTGTGCTCCGAAGTTGGTGATGCTCTTGTTCCAGAGGGAACTTCTGTGGAACGTCTTAGGCTGCTAATCAAGTGCTTTTCAACAGATTATAAGGATATACATTTATGTTATGTGGTCAAATGTCTGACATGTGAAGTGTTGAATTTTATTATCAGCGTAATTCAACATTTTACTGCTTAATGTGTTCTTAAATGGTTATTGGAGGAAGTACGTTGAAATAGACGGCGAAATTATATTTTCATTGACGGTCGGATTTCTTTTTAAAAATTCTTTCATAAAAATAATATCTCGGAAATTTCAAACTTCCAAATAAACTACAGATTCTATTTGCAATATCGAATGTAAATTATATTTAAAGGTGCAGGAAGCAATTTAACGCGCGCTGTTACCAACGAGCATACTTGTGTGCGGAAGTGTTGCGCTTTTTGTAAGCACAATTTCGTTTTAATGACGCGGGCTCTGTGGTGTTGTCACCAAAAAACAACCCATATCACCCAAGGGGGCATTGTCTGAAATAAGATTTATAACGATGTGCTATACGTTGTCGCCGCTGCCGATGAGTGGCAAGTCAATACAAAAGCGTGCAATCGATGTTACTATGCGGTGGAGCACAGTTTGTGCGATAAACAACAACAGGTTGAAGCTCTTATGGCCGATCCAATATATGATTGGGACAATTGGAATCGCATTACTTCCCGACTTTTTCCAAAAAATTGCCAAATGTGACTACTTTTATTTTGGAGTGGGTGGTTTACAAAATAAACGAGATATTTTATGTACTCTACCTTTGAGTATTCTAAATGAAAAAAAAAAAATTGCTTTTCTGTGGTGCTGGTTCATCATAATGGCTGTAATCGCTGGTTTAAATCTACTGTATCGTCTTTTCCTAATATCAGGCAAAACGTTTCGTTTAAAAAAAATGATCAGTACTGAATTGCGCCCAATGTCTACAAGACATGTGCTTATGGCTTTTAGAAAATATAAGCTTTGGCGGCTGGTTCTTACTTTTTAAAGTCAGTGTAAATATAAATCCAATGTTATTTCGAGACTTAATTCCAGAATTATATGAACAACGAAAATTGAGAAATATTTTGACTTCTGTTTAATACAATATTTTGACTGACTTGTATAGATACATACATATGTATTGAAGTAATACATAATTTCTTACTTAGAATTAGAACAAAAATGAACTTAATATAAAAAATTAAAGGCAAAATTCTTTGGTTGAGTTATAGAATCATTAAAGTGCCTTGTTGAATGCTAATTACATACATATTGGAGATTTTGCATTAATTAATTATTTTTATTTATACTATAATTTTTTCTAATTTTAGTACAATATATGAAATTTAATAGACGAAAAATGAGCCTTTTAATACTTCGGTTAAGTTTATGTTGTGGGGTTTCAAAATTAGATTTGTAAAATTGAACAAACCGTCATTTGTTTGTAGAAAGCATTAAACAGGCAACCTTAAAGGCTAGAATTCCACTTTTTTATTATTTATTATTTGATTATTGATTTAGGGATTTCCCTATATTATCGTAGTTCGATGACATCGCAATCGACAATATTTGATACATTAAGTTGTATCGAAAGTTGTTGGTTATGTTACGAATGAAAAACATTTAGTAGATGGTTGCGTATGTGTAGTACCGCAACTAAAGTGGAGAACCCAAATCGATCTTTCCATTGACTTTGATTTACAAAGATTTGTATCATCAGTTCGCTCGCTAATACCATGCGCTGATTTTGAAATCGAAAGCGCATTACGTTGAGTTTTGGTTTGGGGTTGTGATTTATTTGTTCATCCGTCTTATGTGCTGTGTGAAAAAAATGTTTTTAGTTGACCGTCTGCTTTTGGAAATGGGCAATTGAAAATGTATGTGTACGTTTTTTTTTTGTTTTGATAGAATTTCGTAAGCGAAACTATTTTAAGCAATTTCACTAGCTTAATAACCTATGCATTTTATGTAGCTTAAAGAAAAAACAAAAAATTGCTTTATGAACTCAAGTCATAAAGGAAGTAAGTAAGGCTGTATTCATACAGCGGTCTTTCTAACAAGGGTACAAACAATTATAAAAAAAAATAAGATTTCAGTTAGGCATTTGTATTGGATTTATAGGTGATCGTATTATTTTCGCTGTTTTCATTGTTTGCCGGAAGGAGGACTAATTTGACAAGAGGTCTTGTCACCTGTCCTCTTTCAGTCCTAATATCCACTACTCGTACTCGGTTATCTGAACCTGGGTGAAGTTGTAGAATTCTTACCAGTCGCCATTCGTTCTTCTTCTTCTTTATTGGCGTTGGCACCGCTTACGCGATTATAGCCGAGGCAATTACAGCGCGCCATTCATCTCTTCTTTTCGCTGTTTGGTGCCAGTTGGAAATGCCAAGTGCACCCAGGTCACTCTCCACTTGATCTTTCCAACGGAGTGGAGGTCTTCCTCTTCCTCTGCTTCCACCAGCGGGTACTGCATCCAATACTTTCAAAGCTGGAGTGTTTTCATCCATTCGGACGACATGGCCTAGCCAGCGTAGCCGCTGTCTCTTCATTCGCTGAACTATGTCAATATCGTCGTATAGCTCGTACAGCTCATCATTCCATCGTCTGCGGTATTCGCCGTTGCTAATGCGCAAAGAACCATAAATCGTTCGCAGAACTTTCCTCTCGAAGACTCCTAGAGCCGACTCATCAGAAGTTGACATCGTCCACGCTTCTGCGCCATATAGTAGGACCTGTATAATGAGGGACTTGTAGAGCTTGGTTTTCGTTCGTCGAGAGAGGACTTTACTTTTCAATTGCCTACTAAGCCCAAAGTAGCACCTGTTGGCAAGAGTGATTCTGCGCTGGATTTCAAGGCTGACATTGTTGTTGGTGTTGATGCTGGTTCCTAGTCGCCATTCGTTAGGTGGTAGGTTATCTTCCTTGATAACGACTAAGTCTCCTTCTTTAATGTTTTGTTGAGGGTATTTCCATTTGATGCGTTTTTGCATCTCCATTAAATATTCATTTTTCCATCGTCTGCAAAACGAGTGGTGTAACGCCTTCAGCTTTTGCCATCTATTAACAACAGATGCGGGATTTTCGTTGACATCAGGCTCTGGTGGAGCTAACAAATGCCCACCAATCAGAAAATAACCTGGGGTCAATGGTTCCAAGTCATTTGCATTATTTGAGGAAGGACAAAGTGGTCGCGAGTTGAGACAGGACTCAACTCGGCACAATAACGTACTTAGTTCTTCAAACGTATATTTACAATTCGATGCGATTTTTTTAAAATGATTTTTGAAGCTTTTTACTCCAGCTTCCCACAGTCCTCCCATATGAAGAGCTGAAGCTGGAATAAAGTGCCAAGTTAAAGCTTGAAACGCATATTTTGAAACGATGCTATTGCGAGCATCTGCCATAAAGGCTTTGAATTCTGATCTTAATGATCGTGAGGCCCCTACAAAGTTCGTGCCGTTATCGGAATGGACGTTTTTCGGACACCCTCTTCTAGAGACAAACCTGGCAAATGCTGCCAGAAAGGATTGAATGCTCAAGTCACTAGTTGCTTCCAAGTGGATGGCCTTGGTTGAGAAGCAAACAAATAGGCAGACATAACCTTTGGACATTCGACAACCTCTGCCGCTATAACTTTTGGTTTCGAACGGACCTGCGAAATCTACACCTGTATTGGTAAAGGCACGTGAGAATGTGCTTCGTTCTTGGGGGAGGTTACCCATAAGTTGGATTTGTAGTCGTTTTTTATAAATCGTGCAGACTTTACAATTATGTATAATGGACCGGATCATGTTCTTCACTCGTGGAATCCAAAACTGCGTTCGGATGAGGCGTAGCATCAACTGATTTTCTCCATGTAAGGAGATTTCATGGATGAACTGGACAATCAGGCGTGACAATCTGCAATTATAGGACAGTATTATTGGATGACACTCGCTATACGCGAGATCGCGAGATGCGCCCAGGCGACCACCGGTTCTCATAACACCGTAATTATCTAAGAAGGGGTGTAAAGAAAGTAATTCACTCTTTGAATCTAGTCGATTTTTTGACGTTATTCTATTATATTCCGCATTATAATAGTGCTTTTGACTTAATTTTATTAAGCGCAATGTCGTTGCTTTAATTTCATCACCTGAAATTAGACAAGACTTGGCTTTGAAAAAAGCTTTTGTTGTTGGGTGAGTTCTTTGAAAGAAACTCATAACATATGATAGAACTCTCAAAGCCCGCGGTAAAATTGAAAAACGGTCGAAAATATCGAATTTATCTAATGGTGTGATTGCATGTACATGCACTCTTTTTTCTTCTTCCATAGTGTTGCATAGTATCTCCTGTTTAGGCCATTTCGAGGGATCTCCTTCAAGCCATGTAGGTCCTTTCCACCACAGGTTATTGTTGACTAACTCGGATGCTGAAAGTCCTCTGCTTGCTAAATCCGCTGGGTTAGTTGTGTGAGTCGACATGTTGCCAGTTCTTATTGCCAACCTTTTCAACAATCTTTGTGATTCTATGTGCGACGAAGGTTGACCATGAACACGGAGGCTTCCGTATCTATGCCAGCACAATGGTTGAATCCGTCCATAAATGTATTTTTGTATTAGCTAAGCTCAGGTTGTCCATTAGTGATTCTATTAGCTCAGCTAGCAATACTGCCCCACAAAGTTCAAGACGTGGTAAAGATATTGTCTTGACTGGAGCTACTCGGGTTTTCGCGAGAAGTAGATTCACTGTGACGCCATCTTTCGTCTGTACGCGCATGTAAATTGTTGCTGCGTAAGCCTTTTCAGAGGCGTCACAAAAACCGTGTATTTCGATGAGGTCTTTTGGAGCGTAGAATACCCATCTTGGTATTCGAATGTTGTCGATTTCGTGATAGTCTTCACGAAATGCATGCCAACGATCTAAAATGGGTGAAGATACTACTTCATCCCAGTTGGTGCCTTCTAACCAAATGCTTTGCATGATAACATTGGCTACAATTATTATCGGTGCTAACCAACCAAGTGGATCAAAAAGCTTTGCGATTTCTGACAGTATCGCTCTTTTCGTTATCTGGTCATCACCTTTAATAGTTTTTATCGAGAAATAGAAATAATCAGAACGAGCGTTCCATCGAATACCCAACGCCTTCACCGTGCTTGTATCCTCAAATTCCAAGAAATCTTTATTGAGGAGATGATTTTTGGGTATATCTCTTATTATTTGGTTATGGTTAGCAGTCCATTTCCTTAGTGGAAAACCAGCTGATTGGAGCACCTGCGAGATTTCGTGTTTGGCTTTCATTTCCTCTTCAATGCTATGTCCTCCTGCCAAAACATCGTCAGCATTCATATTTTTTTGGAGTATGTTTGCTGCTAGAGGGTAGGTTGCTTCAACGACGTCAGCAAGTTGCAGTAATGTCCTTATTGCTAGATAAGGAGCACAATTTACCCCGAATGTTACCGTCTTTAATTCGTAAAGACTGATTGGGTTCTTAGGATCAGTTCGGTGTACTATACGTTGGTATTTAGTCTGGTTAGAATTGACTAATATTTGACGGCACATCTTTTCGATATCCGTGTTAAATACATATTTAAATAACCTCCAACGTAGGATGAGTACGGTCAAATCAGACTGTAATACCGGGCCTGAATGAAGCACGTCATTCAAACTAGTACCATTCGTTGTCCGACTTGACGCGTTAAAAACTACCCGGACTTTTGTTGATGTACTGTCTTCTTTTATCACTGCATGATGAGGAAGGAAATAATTGTCAGAGGAGTCCGCAGATATGTTGGTTGTGATCCTTGACATATGTCCCAGAGTTTCGTACTCGGATAAAACTCTGTGGTATTCCGTTTGTAGAATTGGATTTTTCCTTAGACGTGTCTCATTCCGGAAGAACTGAGAGCAAGCAATCTTTAAGGATGGTCCCAATTGAATTTGACCAGGATATTCCATTTTGAATGGGAGGGAAACTATGTATTTGCCCTCGTTGTTTCGCGTTGTAGTACGTTGATAAAGCTCTTCGCATATTTTTTCCTCTTCATTTGGAGTTCTTCTTTTGGGGATGTTTTCTAGCTCCCAAAAAGCTGTAAGTTGTTTATCCAAAGTAACTTCACTAAAAAATGAGACTTTATTGGTGGTAGACGCAGCAGTGCCGGGACTGCCAGTCAGTATCCAGCCGAATACCGTCTCTTGTGCTAAGAGAGTGCTAAGTACATTTTTTCTAATGCCATTTAGCAGAATTTGGGGATAAAGGTCTCCACCCAGAGCAAGATCGACTTGTTCGTTGGCAAAGAAGCGTTTATCCGCCAGAACTAAGTCTGGAAATGCTTGCACTGTCGTTGCGCTGATTTGGCAAGAAGGAAGATTTCCAGTTAGTCGCGTTAAATTAAAAGATATGCGTTCATACTGAATAAAGGATTGATCGGCGAGCGAAGTTGAACAAAACAAGCTTCTTTTACTTGTGCCGAAATAGAATTATTTATGCCCGAAACTTGAGCACACATTTTAATCGATTTTAAATTAAGTTTGCGTTTAAGAGATTATGTGATGAATGAGCATTCTGAGCCCGAATCAATTAAAGCACGTGCCGAAAAATTGGTGCCTTCTACATTTAAGAGAACTCGAGCTGTTCCCAACAGAATTCCTGAGTTGGTCTGTGCATGGCAGGATTGCACATTATTTGATTGTCGAGCGTTTAGGTTCTGACGTGCTTGTGCGGAGGTGGATGGCGTATCGTCACTGTTGGTTTGTGGTCTCCTGTCAATTGTTTGCTTTTGCATAGGCCTTATATGCAGGAGTGTATGATGCCGTAAATTGCAAATAGAGCATTTGTAATCACTAGGACATTTGGTAATGAGGTGTTTTTCGGACAGACAATTTATACATACTTGGTGGCGTTTGACTATCTCCAATCGTTCCTTTGGAGTTAATTTTCCAAAGTTTGAGCATAAACGAATTTTATGCTCGCTAGTGTTACACATCGGACAGAGTGGTTTGGAGACACTCATTTGATATGAGCCAAGCCTTTTACGGGGTGTTTCCTGATTGTGCCAATATCGATGGGCATGCGGCTTAAACGGCTGTGCGTTCTTTGACATACCTACATACATATGTATACCTACAGTGGCTGTTGGTCAAGCGCCTACCAACAACCACACACGCTAACAAAACAAACTACCGCACAAAAAGGAGATGACAAAACTAACAAAGCGACCGGCCAGCTTAGTGAAGACGGCGTGGTTCGCTAGCTATGTACAATAACAAAACTATTGGCAAAAACAAACCAAGTGAAATGATCGGCGCTATTACCAAAACAAGATCTCACAACGTCAGTAATTAAACAATAGATCAACTATATGTATATGCGCGTACACAAAATAAACAAAATATGTTTTTGGGGTGCACCCAAGGTGTGGTCCAACCACACTGGTTACGAACCCACTCGCACTACTCCCGTGCTGCCGGGGGTAACTTTAACCCGCCTGTATGACTGAGCTCTGGGTGCGGGATGCTAAAAGGATGGGTATGGACGAACGGAGGGAACGGCACTGTCGGCACGACAAAAACAACGTACGAAAACAATAAACAGGCAAAATGATACTTATCGGTTTTAGTCGGGTGTGAGTGCCCAACTTCGGTGCTCCTCCGATGATGCCGCCAAACTCCAGTTCCGCCACTAGAACGCGAAACCAATAAATAACCACTATGGGCTTCGTCTGCCCTTATTTGTCCTGACACAACAAAAAAACCTAGGCTTCAACTGCCTCTTCTATGCACTGCCTCGTTTGGCAAAACACTACACAACTCGAATTTAAATATTTATAACAAAAATCTTTTTCAAAAAAAAATACGCACGTCTGCATAAAAAAAGATGTTCGCACTTTTGTAGATTGTTAGAATCTGATCCGGCACGCACCTACGAGCCAGGCCGCAAGCTACGCGCCGGCCTTCAGAATTCTCAGGAGAGTGTGTATTGGTGCCCAATCATTTGGCGCCGCCCCCATTACCCAAAGGGACAGAGTTATATAGCGCACGCCACCATGGCACACCAAGTACACTGGGATAATTTTCCCCTCGCCGTATAAAAAAAGAAAGGCGACACCCCTTTTTACGGAATACCCGCGCAAAGCATTCCGTTTCCCTAATATTTGTTAGTGGAGGAACCGTTTTGGCGAACATCTCCTTTTGGAGACTTATACCACTGGGTAGGCACACACCGAGTGCAACCGTGCCAACAATTCGTGGCTTTGAATTAAGCAATTATTTGCCGACAGATGCCACTGCCAACGTTTGGAGTGAAAGGAATATTAGGCAAAACAAAGGAAATGAACAAACAAACACAAAAGAAGTTTTTGTTGCGGCCAGTATGCGACAAATTTTACGATTCTTTAAAAATGATACGCAGTTATTTATTTTCCTCTGCAATTGCTTCAGAGAATTACAATCCTCTTCTTTGACGGACGGCAGACTAAACAAAATTTTAAATTGTGCCTTAACTAATTGATACTTATTTTTGTATCTATTGCAGAGATTTTTCCAAGCGGTCTCGAAGCCTTCATTTGTTAACGAACAATTTTGTACTATTTCTTTGGCTTCCCCTTCAGTTTTTGCCAGAAGGTGAAATAGTTTTTCCACCGGAGAAAGGCGCTTGTGCGGTAGTGCTGTGGTTGATGAAGCTTACGAACAGCTTGATGTGGTGTTTATGTAAACTCCTTTAGTGCTGATGTTGCTTACGAACAGCTTGATGTGGTGTTTATGTAAACTCCTTTATTGCTGGTTCTGCCAATGGAATAATACTTTAAATTGCCTTATCCGGCTCGAAGGACCAATGCATACAACGGCGCCTCGTGGGATTGGAGCGCACCGATGTAGATTTATGAATATGAAATAAACCAATAGAAAATAAAATATCAGTTTTTCTGTTGATATTGAATCTGCACTATGTATTTTATTGATTGAAATATGAGTTTTACCTGTACAATAGTATGTGGTGGATGAGGGTGATGGCTGGTGATTCGCTGATGGTTCGCTGGTTAGGACACGTCCGTTTAGGTGTGATTATGATATCGCAATACTGTATAAGAATAATAAGTTCTTACCGTTTGCCATAAATTCGGTAAACGGTTCATGTTAAGATTTAACGAAAGATTTTTATTGGAAGTATTAGGGTGGTCCCTAAGGAGAGGTAATTTAGGCTTTTGGCCTAAACATGCCGGCCCCCTTGCGGTAAGCAAGACCTGGTTAAGAGGCGAACCCAACCATCACTCCCATTTACATGCATATCTTGGTTTTGGAGTTTGGAATCCTGAAGAAAGTGAATGTCCTCATGTGCGTCAACCTGTGGATGTCTGTAGAGATAGAGTTAATAAAACATGCGTGGTTCTAATTCATTTGTGCTTTATTATATTCATTATGCTTATGGCTAGATATTATATTAAAATATTATTAATTTTTGCACACTCCCGAGAGGACCCATCCAAAGACAGTGCTTTGCCCTACAAGCGGGCCAAAGAGGTGGGTAGTGTCCCTGGCAGAATTATGTCGGCGTATACATCCGCGCCGAGCACGAGCCGTACCGGACTGGACCGATCAAAATGAGGATCGGCGAGTTTAATGTGGACATATGCGCTCGCGATTCCCGGGTCCACCGATGTGCTGGGACAAACACGCCGTAAGTCTTTAACCGCGACCGCATGCGAGGTAGCTGGTGAGGCCTGGTCACCAGTCTACCATCGCCTTGTTGCTGGTGTGATTGGTGCGGTCGGAAAGGACGTGTTTCCGATCTGCGTTGCTTGTTCTGGCGTGGTCGGAAAGTCCTGGTCTCCGATCCAGAGGCCTTCTGTCTCTCATGCTGAGGTGGGGGTCGGAAAGTCCGAGTCTCCGGTACCCCTGTATTTGTTGCGCGGAAAGGCCGTGTTTCCGCTGCGGGCTCTGTTGTTACCAGCGATTCGTCACCCGATTCACTCGCATGAATAGAGATCGCGTCGCTTTCTTCATCGGCGACTTGGTCAGCCCAGGATCTCACTCTCGGCTTTGGTGTAGGTTTAATTGCCCTTATGTCGTCTATGTGAAGGGTCGTGTGATGCCTCTCATTACATTTTCGGCACCTGAATTGACTTGTGCAATTCTTTTCCTTATGGGCCATTGATAGGCAGTTGGCGCAGAATTGGCCAAGGAGCGCTTCGCGAAGCCTCTCTTCTGGCGACTTTTGCCGGTAGACTGGACATAGGCGTATCAGATGTCTCCCTTCACACAGACGACACGCGCTTGCATACCGATGCCCTTGTCGCTCTGCCTTTTTGAGCATTTTGCCGTAGCGAGTCATTTTTCTTACTGAAATATTTTTTAAAAAGTATAATTGTAAATGCTTGGCCAAAAAAAATAATGTTGGGTGGCGGGATTTACTACAAAAAATATGTTTGTAATGTGGTAGAGGCTTCAGTGACGGATTGTTTGTGGTTCTTGCTTTAGATCAGTATGACCAGCTTAAAAAATTCGTCAGCTGACTGACATTCTACTTAAGAGATGCCACTTGCATAAGCATACATAGTCCGGACACAAACCATTCGAAGCTATGTAGGTTAATGCACACTCGATGATTGATGTTATTATTATTATTGAAATTTTTTTTTTTTTTTTGCTCCACTTTCGAGAGCTCGGCAGTGACTATATATTATTAATTATTATATCAATTACTTTTGACCCTCCGCCCCGTAGAAAAGACGAACGAAGTAGTTACTCCGTTGTCGAACGATATGTTGGACTTCATGAGTTTAAATTATGATTCAATTTCCAACTCAGATTGGTTGAGTTATTTGAACCTATTTGTTAGATTTTGAAATTATTGCATATAGATAGATAAATGATCGTTTGTTAATGAGAGGAAGAAAAGAAAAAAATTATGGCATCACGCACCTTGATGTTTCATAATCTTATGCGTGTGAGCGTAGTATTATAAAGTGGAAACTAAGTTGATCTGGCAACTTACATTTCCTTTCTAAGAATGGCCATCATCAATGAATGAAATGGCCATCTTCTTTTCTATGCTGCATGTGACGAGGGTGAGTACTATAATCGTTTAGCCACATTCTTATATAATATTCTATTAAATATTTGATATCTTTTTTTTCAGATTTTTTGCACTAATGGCTCTCGAATGAATTCGAAATGGCGCTCGAGCATTCGTAATGGCGCTGGTTTGCGTGATATGTTTTTTTTTTCTTTTTAAAATCCCTAATTCATCTGTGATCACCTGCTTCGGTTTGGCGCTTGCCATACCACGTGTCATCGCTCACTCCATTCGAGATTTCATGCATCGTCTATCCTGTATTCCTTGACATTGTCATGGTGATTGCGTAAATATTTTTTTATGAAATTAAAAAGTTCAAAAAAAAAAAATTAAATGCCG
Organism: Ceratitis rosa; assembly: GCA_037013455.1. Classification (NCBI taxonomy): domain Eukaryota; kingdom Metazoa; phylum Arthropoda; class Insecta; order Diptera; family Tephritidae; genus Ceratitis; species Ceratitis rosa. The sequence goes on from JAWMAG010000361.1 coordinate 51,786, forward strand.
AAGCGACTACTGCAGTTTCGTCAACCACAGGCAATGCAGCTGCCGATAAAGATGAGTCCGAAGAGGCGGCCATTAATGCAGCAAGCATATTGGGGCGTACCGGAGTGATTTGCTATAATGTTAGCAACAGCTTTAGCAGGTACGTAGTTAAATTTTGTATTTCGTGGCTACAAATCTCTTCAATTGCATAAAACGTCGCGAAAGTGAGGCAGGGGCAACGTAAATTGAACGCAGATCCAAGGAAAAGCTGGTGCTTGGTGGATATTATGTCGAATACATGCATACATACGTGTATATTTTCCAAGAAAACGTGTTGTGGGTGCGGTAAGTTTTAAGCAAATTCCCTATATGATATTAAGAAAATATATTGAACTTAATAGAAAAGAGTCACCGTTGTTGTAACAACGTTTTAACAAAATTTTTAATTTTAATAATTTGCAATTTTAATAATTTGTAAAATTTCAAAAAAATTAAGTAACAACCTATTGTGAACCGACCCAGCAATATGCAAGCAGCTGAGTTTGACATTTGACTGCATGTATTATTGTTTTGATTTTTGATCAGCGGTTGGCGGAAAATTATATTCATATTCAAATAAAAGTTTCAATTAATCGGTTCGCATATACGATGTGGTTTTCACATTGCATTCCAATGTACAGTGGTTATTTTATTAACCTGTTTTGCTTTCTGCTAAGCAGTATTTCGGCGAACTCATTCAATGTATGGGCGATGACAAATATAGTGAATTCGTCAATTCCATGGGCACTTACATTTTTAATGTGTATGATGTACAAGATCATACACCACATGGAAATAAATAGTTAAATACCCAGACTGGAGAGCCATCTCCTTATATTGCAGAGGCTATAACAACAGAAGTTGCTGGTGTTCCGGATCTACACAGATCGTGGTCGCAATCATCGCATACATTTGCAACTTTAGGATACTGCCCGACAGGAACGTTTTCGTACATTAACCAGTGCCTTCTATCGTGATGCGATGGGCTTTCTACTCACTTTCGATTTGACCAATGAGAAATCCTTCCTTGAAATTAGTAATTGGTTAGAATAGTTGCGAATGCACGCCTACTCAGATCCTGAAGTGGTATTATGTGCCAACAAATGCGATCTCGAAGCTGTGCGTGCAGTTAGTCATGAACAAATGCGTGCTCTGTCCCACCGCTATGCACTACCGTACATTGAGACTAGCGCTTGTACTGGTTAAAATATCAGGCAAGCAGTTGAATTGCTTGTGGAGCGTATTATGTTGCGTATGGAGAATGTAGCAACAAATGCTGAACCAACGCGATTGATGACACAAACACGTTGTATACCCAATGTAGATTTTCCGGGTGGTGGCGGTGGAGGTGGTGTCAATATAGTGCGCTTAGGTTGTAAAGATATGGAGTTGACTGAGGAGCAACAACAGAGTCGACATTGCAAAAGTTAAATAAAGAATTTTCAAATCTCCAATTTAACTGAATACTCTACGCATAATTACTGTTTGGTACAATAATTTTTAAATATATGTATATGTGTGTGCAAAAGTTGTATGGTTTTGGAAATTACTTTTTCTAAAAAAAAATAAGTATAAAGAGATACTAATGTTGTTACAAATTTAATGCTTAAAAAATATTACTGCTCAATTAATGTAATAGCCGCGGAAAGAATATATCTGCGATACTATCAAAGGGTCATTATGCTTCTTTTGTTGGAGCCTGTTATATTTTATTTTCCTTCGTTTCTTTGGAAAATGTGGGAAGGGCAACGACTAAAACAGTTGTGCTCCGAAGTTGGTGATGCTCTTGTTCCAGAGGGAACTTCTGTGGAACGTCTTAGGCTGCTAATCAAATGCTTTTCAACAGATTATAAGGATATAAATTTATGTTATGTGGTCAAATGTCTGACATGTGAAGTGTTGAATTTTATTATCAGCGTAATTCAACATTTTACTGCTTAATGTGTTCTTAAATGGTTATTGGAGGAAGTACGTTGAAATAGACGGCGAAATTATTGGATGAGTGCATAAGTTCGTGCCCGATT